>JASFDF010000220.1:0-16508 GCA_036937115.1 Nidularia sp. FH-822889
AAGAAGCGGTATGACGACCAATTTCCGCTAGTGCGCTCCTTGGCAGATGTCTTTGTATCAAACGTAAGCCCCCCTATTGTCATTAGGGGATCCACGCTAACTCGAGAAACAGTCCGATATCTTCCACGGCTACGCAACGTACGTTCTGCACCTCGAACGTGCGCTCGAGCAGGTCGACTCGGCCCTCTCCAATGTCTCCACGAAAAAACCCAAGAAGCAAGACGTCGGCGAATGGCAAAAGGTCTGCAAGTTCCTCCAAAAGCTCGAAGAAAATGCCTGCGACAAGGGTGAGACCGGCCTCGCCATCACGCTCTCCAAGCCCTTCCAGCGCCTCCTCAAGTATCCCCTCCTCTTCCAGAACCTCCTCTTCCACACCGACCCCAGCACGTTCGAATACGAGAGTACCCTGCAGATGGTCGCGGAGGTGGAGACCATCGTGCGCAGCATAGAGGATGAGAAGATACAGAAGGAGGAGCGTGACAAGACGCGTGATGTGTTTGCGCGGATTGAAGGGCTTGATAAGGACCGCCAGCTTGCACTGCCCAAGCCGTCGCGCGTGCTTCTAGAGGAGCGCCTCTGCTCGCCTGGGCTGAGCCCGCTGAACGGGTCCTCGAAAGCCACCTCGTCTCCGCCCCCCGTGAACCCGAAGGGCATAAGAGGCAAGTCGTCGTTCAAGCGCCTGAGCGACGTGCTGCATTCGACTGGCGTGGGAGGGAAGAAGGACTTGTGGCTCGTGGTGTTCAATGACGTTGTATTGCAGTGCCAGCGGACGGGGACGACGTCGCTACCCCTGGTCGCTGCGACGAATTCGAGGACGAACTCGTTGCCGGAGCTACAGGGCAAGGCAAAGTATGCCACTACGGGGCGGAGGAACTCGTATACCAAGCCTCGAAATTTGTACAAGTTCATCAAGGTATGTGCAGGTTTCTTTTTCCCTTTGGATCC
Organism: Nidularia sp. FH-822889; assembly: GCA_036937115.1. Taxonomy (NCBI): domain Eukaryota; kingdom Fungi; phylum Basidiomycota; class Agaricomycetes; order Agaricales; family Nidulariaceae; genus Nidularia; species Nidularia sp. FH-822889. Next base: position 946 of record JASFDF010000220.1, read on the forward strand.
CTTTCTTATACGAACTGTGCAGATCGAGACGTGGGCTATTGGAGATGTTGTCCAGCCACGAGAAGGCGTTGTCTCGATGGATGAGTGAGTCGCAAGGGTTATCTCTGAGAAACTAGCTAACGTTCTTTATAGTGTTGTACGATCTCGGACACAAGTGCTTTCAAATCAACCGCGAATCGTTCCTCTCCCAGACGACAACGAAGACGGTGGCGACGACTCCGACGACTCAGACAAGAAGAGCAAGATGAGCTTCTCCTACTGGGGCGCCGACAAAGTCACCGTGCAGAAGCCCGTTATCAAAGGCAAAATCGGCGCCAACCCACGACGAGGCGGCGCCGCCGCATTCGGCCGGGAGTCATCTGCAAATGCCAAGTTCGGCTCGCGGCTCGTCACCGACGGCTCGCCCACCCCGCGCCCGACGAGCAGGCGGACGAACAACACCACACCTACTTCCCGCCGCCCAGCGCCATCGGAGGACGGCCCGAACTACGCCAAAGCCACTGTGACGCGCCCCGCCTGGGACAGCACAACCCGATCGCCCTTGCCGCCTGTGGCCAAGCGCTCCCGGAATACGTCCCAAGCGAGCGCCGCGACCCGCACACCAACAAGCACCGCTACAAAACCCCCCGTCGGCTCGCCCGCCCCTTCGGACGATTCTGGGGTAGGCTTATACCGCCAGATGCTTGTCCATGATCCGTCACTGAATAGTAATTCTTGAAAGTTTTGACCGTTTTTTGGATCCCGCTCCTCCAGCATAACATATATCCCACTACACTACTACCCTTGCATCATTATTATATCCCCCATATACCGGGTCAGCACTTTACACCTTCTCTATTTTTTCATTCATGCCCCGTTCTATTTTATGCCACGTCATGTTTTCCCTGTTGATGATTTCTACTTTTACTACACTTCACGACGATGCCGCTCTCTTCACGAACCTTGACAAGCCTCGCAATTTTTTTTTTCCATCTCACTTGTCTGATATGAACGATGTTTAAAAATTCCGCGTATCATTCCCATCTAAGTATTTACCAACTAGATTCAAAGCTGTACTATCAGTCCCCTACGTTCATTCCGGGATATTAACTTTAATCAACTCGTTTCGCTGCCGTATGCTGCGTTGTGAATGCTCACACTACGGCCACTAGGGTCCGATGAGCATCCCCAATCACCTCGTGGTATCCAGCTGGTGATTGTACGTCAGTAAAGCCACCGTAAGCGGCTGAGCAAGCGTACGCACCGGACAGCCGTGCTTGCTGCTGCTTCTGACGGGAACAGTCCGTCGAAAATCTCGCGAATATAGTATGCCTCCTTGGTATCAGGCGTGTCTGTCGACCACCTCTCCGCTGCTTTCGCGAGTGCCTCGTCGGACACCACTGAATCAGCGTGGTCTTTGATCCTGAAGAAACGGTCAAACATGGCGTAGATGGTAATGAACTAGTCAGAGACCCACCCATCGATCCAGGAGTAGCCGACACCGTCAGAGAATTGCTCCTTCTGTCTCCATAGAATGGAGCGTGGCAGATATGGCTTGCCACCCGGTGCGCAATCAAATGCTTTCCGGATGATGTACTAGCATAAACAGACGCGTCAGAGGGCATGATAATGAGATACAGCATTACGCCAACCTTTTCCATCTTCGGGCATCCGTCTTCGTCCACTTCCTGAGCGGATCCTTTGCTGAACATCTTCTCCTTGGGGTCGACGTTCATTGCAACTTCCAAGAATCCCTTGTCCAGGAAAGGCACGCGTGCCTCCAAACCCCAAGCCATCGTAGACCTGAGAATCATGCATCAGAATAAATGATAAATGGCAAGTGGAAGTTCCTTACTTGTTGGCCCGAAGGCAATCGGAGGTGTGCAGGTTCTTGACGCGCCTCACACATTCCTGATGGAATGACTTGCTGTCGGGAGCAGCATGGAAATAGAGATAACCTACGGAAATAGAAATTCAGTGGATGAACGGGACATCTTACCGGGGGAAAGGAGACTACCTCCGAAGATCTCATCGCTTCCCTCTCCGCTGAGCACCATCTTTACACCCATGGCCTTAATTTTGCGGCTAAGGAGGTACATCGGCGTGCTGGCCCGAACCGTTGTGACGTCGTATGTCTCGAGGTGGTAAATCACCTCCGGTATCGCATCCAGACCCTCCTGAACGGTGAACACATATTCGTGGTGCACAGTTCCTAGATAATGAGCGGCCTTGCGCGCCGCAAGAAGGTCAGGGGAATTCTCAAGGCCGATAGAGAACGAATGCAGCTGTGGCCATGCCGCGAGAGTTGCTAAACAATAGATTTCGGACTAAGCGGCCGACGGAATTCCGAAGAAATGCAAAACCGACCTTGCTCCGTAACAAGCCCGGGAGTTGGCGTGGACGGTCCGCTGGTGGTTTCCTGCAGTTTTCTTTTCCGTATTTCGTATTGTGCCTGGGCGACTTTTTCGGTCTCTCTAGAGGCGATTGCGGCGATGAGGCTGCTGTCCAGGCCTCCGCTAAGAAGCACGCCGTATGGTACTTCGGACATGAGTCGTTTGCGGACGGCAGCTTCGAGAGTCTCGCGAAGAAGAGTCAGGTCTGCCGGGGTTGTAGGAATGCTGGCATTAGGACCCTCCTCGTCGCCACTCCACCAAGATGGGGTATAATAGCGCCTCGTTGAGTTGTCGCGACTGTCATAGACGTGTCCTGGAGGGAATGCAATGATCTTGTCACACTCGTCCGAGAGGGCTTTGAGTTCGGATGCGAAGAACACTGCGCCGGGGCGCTTTGAGCTCCATCCCTGATAAAGTGTGGTGATGCCAATGGGATCGCGGGCAGCGATAATGCGAGAAGGAGAGACAGATTCGTCAAGAAGAACGAAAGAAAACATGCCATCGAGAAGGCTGCAGAGCTCCGTGTCATGTTTCTTGTACTGTTGGGTGGAAGAAATAAGTTATCGAAGCAATATGTGATAGAAAACTCACTAAGGGAATGATAACCTCGCAATCGGAGTGGGTCTTGAATTTGACATCAGGGCCGACGCTTTCGCGGAGGGCGATGTGGTTGTAAATTTCTCCGTTGACGGCAAGAATGACCTTGCTATCCTCACTGATTAGCGGCTGAGCACCAGTGTCTGAAGTCTGGATTAAGGAATACTGTGGTTCATGAACAGACTGGAGGACGTACCAACACCAACGATGGCAAGACGCTCATGGACAAGGATAGTCTGCTGGCCGACATAGCATCCAGACCAGTCAGGACCACGATGGCGAAGACGCTTAGAGAGTGCAATGAAGCGAGGCCTGTCCATAGTTGGCTTCTCAATGCCATGTGCCGCAAATATTCCACACATTGTAGGTGAGGTAGATGGAGATGGTAGAAAGCGGAAGAGAGAGTTAAAGGTGCAAGCTAAAGAATGATTTTCCAAGATCTATGTTGTGACTCGAGCGATAAGATAATTTACGATCTTTATGGAAATTCAGTTGATCGGGTAAGAGTACGATAGCCGTAATAAAAGGTCCATTCAGGGGAATCTCAGCGTGCACCAAACAATAGCACCTTACATTCAGCACATACTCTAGACACCGTGTCGTACGACAAGCAGGGATAGTGGACAACGGAGGACAATCGGTACCAAATTCAGATATGCGATCTGCGTCATAATTTCTGTCCTAAAGGAGCACGCCGTTCAACCAATGGTTATTTTGGTATTTATATATTCGCGCTGTGAAACTGTTCCACCCAGGGATGATTTGCAGTGAATATCCCTCTTTCTCCAGTACCAATGCCCCCTAGAGATCGACTGGCAGAGGCCAGGGTAAGTGCGCTTTCCCCGATTACTGGTCCCTTTATACTGACGCGTTCCGCTTACCCAGGCTCAGCGGCCCCAGCCTGTTGTTGAGATGACTAACCTCGAGAATCAACAGCAGCATCCTCCTACTTCATTTTTGGCAGAGGTAAGTACATGTTCTCTGGTAAAGTTTCTATTTATCTCATACGCTGTTTGCAGGTTTCCTCCATTTTGGATGGTATTCAGGAACTCGATGGCGATATTACTCGCATATCCGAGCTGCATGCGCAGCAATTCAGCGCAATTGACGCCAAAGGAGATGTGGACGACTCGCGTTTGGAAAACTTGACTGCTGAGATGCGGACCTTGAGTCAATCTCTACGGGACAGAATTCAACGAATCGACAGCATATCTCTCGAGCACGACGCGCAAATGCGAAGAGACCGAGTGCGTATACAAAGACGCGTTGAACGCGAAATGACATTGAACCACATTGGCAGATCGCTCACCTTCGGTCGCGATTTCAAGAAACGCTGCAGAGATATCAACGAGTTGAGCAAGAAAACCGAACCAGACTAAGAGAACGGGTTGAGCGGCAGGTCAAAATTGGTGTGAAATAGCTAAATCATCAGACTCGTATTGCTTACGCGCGTACCTCAGTTAAACCGGACGCAACCCCACAAGAGGTTAAGGATGCCGTGGAAGGTGGGCAACAGGTATTCCTGCAGGCGGTATATATGTCTTGTGCCATAGAAAGAAGCGAGTTGCTGATCTCAGCTATTTAGACAATGTCTTCGAGCCGGTATGGGGAGTCTCGTGCAGTATACCAGCAAGTGCAGGCACGACAACAACAACTACAAAGGATAGAGGAGACACTAGCTGAACTGGCACAACTCTTTTCGGACGTACGTATGGGTCAGAGCCAGTGCAGCCGCGTCGCTAATAAGCTTGTCAATTAGATGGGCACCCTTGTCGAACAACAAGACCCTGTTATTACAAGCATCGACAACACCGCGACGGATGTGGAAGCGGACGCACGAAAAGGGTATTCACTTAGTTCCAGTTTCTTCACTGTGCACTAACTGAGGTGATTGACAGCCTGGAGCACACGGACCGGGCTGTGGAGCACGGTGAGCAATTATTGGCGCACGACCATGAAGTGGACGGCATTCTTATGAGTTATCTTTAGCTCGCTCGGCGCGCCGAAAGCGATGGATGTGTTTCTGGCTGTGTGTGTTTGTCATCGTAGTATTGGCAGCGGTGCTTGGCGGGTGGTTTGGGTCGCGGGCGAATAAATGAGAGGTGTACCGGATATAACGCTAGTTGAATGATACTGTATAATAGAACGGGATTGGTACAGTATGTCTCGCCCGTCGGGCCATGGGATGACGCGTATTCTAAGAGTCATCGTAGTGATCAAGGCCATCACTACGGCCCAGTCCGAACATGTCCAAACAGTTTGAGGAAGTTTGGAACATCCACTCAGATTCTACGCTGACATTCGCGATTTCCTCCTCTCTTTCTTTCTACCATGGCACACACTTCCACCAGGAGGCGCAGGAGAAAGTCCATTGAGGTCGTCGACGCGAAACAGGCCGTCGATCTCGCTACCGCCCAAACCTACTCCGAAAATGTCTTCTTGTTCGTGCCCAATCTTATTGGTGAGTCTTGCTGGCAGGTGCTGTACTTGCTCTCACACGCAGTTCTTGTAGGATATACGCGCATTATCCTAGCTGGATTAGCGCTCCACTTCATGAGCTACCATCCAAAGTATTGCACGTTGGCATACGGTGTTTCGTGTCTACTGGATGCTGTGGATGGACAGGCTGCACGCGCCCTGGGACAGACCTCCAAGTTTGGCGCTGTGCTCGACATGGTCACTGACCGGTATGCGAAATACAGTTTACGCATGAATCCCCCTGAATCAGCAAGTTGAATATAGATGCACAACGTCATGCCTGCTCTGCTATCTTGCTTCAGCATATCCCGACTTTGCACTTCTCTTCCAGTTTCTCATCGCTCTCGATTTCAGCAGCCACTACATGCACATGTATAGGTATGTACTAGAGATACTATCAAACGTTCTATGCCTCATACAGTTTCTCATAGTTCCCTGGTCACTGGATCACGAAGTCATAAACTAGTGACAAGTGAAGTAAGCCGCATTCTATGGCTGTACTACAATGACTCTGTAAGTAAACGCGTCAATGCTTCTGTGTGCAACGCATTAACCTTATATATTTGTAGCGAACGCTATTCTTCATGTGTGCAGGGAATGAATTGTTCTTCGTTTCTTTGTATCTCATGAAATGGATCAAGACGCCCATCGGTCTTCCTAGTCCATTTTCTGGCTTGACATACCCGCAACTCATGGCTGCCTCTACCATCCTCATCTGCACTGCAAAGAACGTCATAAATGTGGTACAGCTATGGAAGGCATCGAAGATCCTGGTGGGAGTGGATCTGGCAGAGCGGGCGGCTGAACGAGCAGCTGCGCGACAGGAGAAAATATCGAGGGATTCATAAGCAGCTATGTTTTCGGAAGGGATTCATTTAGACGATATCCTGCAGTGTCTATGACTACTGTCGTTTCTTATTCTATATATTCGCGTACATAATAGAGACTCTGTAATCCCTACTAGCCCTTTTTGCCAATTCCATATGTAATGTTTTCGCAGATACACAACACGTGACCCGTTTTTTCGACACCTCCCTGCTCGACGCCTTCGAAGGCCACTCAACGCTGGTCCATTTTGAATGCGGTCCCAAGCCATTCTCCGCAGGTCTCGCTCCTTGCTCAAGACATCCACAACTGCACATCCGGGTCTTGCTTCATTGCCACGTCTCTCGCGCCCCAGGCACTCGTTACTCAGCTCCTGCACAGTTGCGGGCAAACGCCTATTATCGTCTGTACCGCCATCGACACCCTCGGAACCTCCGGAAAACCCTCCAGAGACTTCACAAACAGCCAATGATATTCCTGAGCCAGCTCCGGAAGACCCAGAGAAACCTAAGCTACGGAGGACACGGATATCTACATCTACAACCACTAAGGATGCCGAGCCCCTGGAATTTCCAGAGGATTTGAATGTCATATGGCTCCCCGAAGGCGACATAGCAAATTCAGATAGCACTCGATCTCATGATCTACCTCCTCCAGAGATACTGGAAGAAGCTTTGAATAATCTCCTCATTACCTTGCACCCGCAGACACAGCATCGCACCACTTACTCTACTGCCGCAGGATCTCTAACCGAGCCTACTCTCGGTCTTTATTGTCCAATAGAGGGCGGAGACTATATAATAGATACTACGGTTCGCGAACTTGCGCGTAGAACAGGCGCAGAAGTTCTGGTATTAGATGCTGTTCAGCTTGCAGCAGGAGAATGGGGTCAATTTGGCAAAGGTAGATTCTTGCCCAAACTTTCCATCATAGGATGCATACTGATTGTATTGCATGCAGCCGCTAATGCACTTCAACTGCTGCGGAATCCGTTGCATTTCCCGTCGTCGCCGCCCTCGCCAACGCCAACTTCCTCAGGAAAGAACTCTCCGACAATAGATGACGAGGACGATCCAGACAACGGTCTGCCGATGTTTTCGCCACCGCATCAAATGACACTGACCGTTATGGCGCCTTCCTCCTTGCAAGGTCGTGCGTTAATGACCACCCCACGAAGGAGCTCTCCTCCGAGCAGGATCAAAGTCTTCTTTGATACTCTTGTCAACATGCCATCGAAACAAGATTCAGAGGCTAGTTCGTCTTCTAGCGGGAATAAACCTCGTATCATCTACATACGCGATTTCCCCACCCTTGCTCCTTCCTCGTCTACTTGGTATCCACACCTGCTTTCTGCAGTCAGGCAGCGGCGCCGGGGGCCATTGTCAAGACCTTCATCTGCCGTCATGAACCCTATGACAATCATATTTGGAATGACACCATCTATAACGCCTCCCGCTCCTGGCAATGAATCATCAGGCCGGGGCAGCAATTTAATGAATTTGCTCATGAGTTCTAGTACAGGCGGCTCTCAGTCGCCATTTGCTAAACCCGGAAAGGCAGACTGGAGTGAGGATGAAGTGGCAGAAAAGGCCAGGGAGAAGCGTTTGCGAGAGAGATTAAGGAAGTGGGAGAAAGGCGATCCAGCCCTGCACGATGAATTCCCAAGGTTATCTTCCAAACTGGACGCGGAAGGTGAAGACGGTAACAAGCCTGAAATCATCGTGTTTGGCGGGGGAAACGGTATGCCAGGCCTTCCTTCGCTGTTTGGTGGCCCTGGCATGCCAAACAGCTCTGGTGGTCGAGAACATGATTCCGAAAACAAATCACCTTTCTTCCGATCAACCATTCTTGTCCCAAGCACGCGCTCTGCTGCTGAGGAGCGTGCCACTCGGGTAGCGCGCAGAAGAGAAATTAACGAGCTCACGATGCGGATGGGTGTAGGTGGAGTTGGTGGGACAATCGAGAAGGAAAGCGCGGCGATAATCAATCAGTCCAAGCCACCAGAAGAAAGTACAACAGAAACCACCGACGACACCCACGCACTATCTCATAATGATCCATCCATGTGGGATGAGTGGGGCAACAAGGTTGAAGTATGGTCAAATGTTCGGAAAATCGCCGACCGTGCACTAGGAAGTATCATGACTTCTCGCACCCGCGCGAGCAAACAGGATAAGCCTACGCTGGAACCTACTGTCGTTCCTTGGACGGCCGTGGAGTCAGCATGGGTGGCCCATCGTTCCGCGCGAGAAAGACGTAAAGTCTGGATGAAAGAAGCTTCGCCTTTAAGCAAGGCCCTGCAAAACGAACCGGAACAAGAAGAACTTGCTGATACTCCAGCAGGAACTGACGAACTGGTGCAGAAACTTAAAAATGAAGGAGAACTGGATCCGCACGAACAACGACTCCTGCCTTGCATTGTCGATTCCGGTAAGTCTGCTCCATTCATTGCGATGATGGTTATTGAGTTTTATTTATTCAAGCCTCGATGCCCACATCGTTTAACCATGTACATCTACCGCCTCATACCATCGACTCCGTCAGGACTATTGTATCACTGCCATTGATCCATCCCCAGGCATTCCAACAAGGAATTCTGAAGGAGCATGGGATGACTGGCTGCCTCTTATTTGGCCCTCCAGGAACTGGGAAGACACTGGTCGTCAGAGCATTGGCTAAGGAGGCTGGTTGTCGGATGCTTACAGTTTCGCCCTCGGACGTTATGGACATGGTAATTTTGATTTCTTGTTGGCATGAAAAGTCTGCTAACACGATATTCAGTATGTTGGCGAAGGAGAGAAGCTTGTCAGGGCCGTTTTCTCTCTTGCACGTAGACTATCGCCTTGCGTGATATTCTTGGACGAAATCGACGCTCTATTCGGTGCGCGGATGTCTGCTCGCGAAAGCGGGGGCGCTTTTGCCCATCGGGGCGTCATCACCGAATTCATGCAGGAGATGGACGGACTGAAAACTTCTCGAGAAGACAGTATTATCGTAATCGGTGCCACGAACAGGCCATTTGACCTTGATGATGCTGTATTGCGTCGTTTACCACGTCGTCTACTGGTCGACCTTCCTGGTGAAAAGGAGCGGGAAGGTGCGTGAATGTGGTTCTAATATGCGGCAACAAACTTCTAACATTGTGCACAGGGATCTTGAAGATTCTACTTCGTGATGAAGTGCTAGCTCCGGATGTCAATATCAATGACCTCGCTAAGAAGACGGAACACTTTTCCGGTTCAGATCTCAGACGTTGGCAACTTTTCTCTTACTCTTGCGAACTTTTTGCTTACGTACTTCGTCCAGATCTTTGTGTTTCAGCAGCACTGGATGCAGTGAAGGAGCATGTACACCTGCCATGGTTATCGACAACGCCCAATCCTCCATCCTCAACGCTATTGCCAGATACTACCTCGGATATCAAGCCTTCCACTGAGCCCGTTACTGAGGATACTACGCCGTCATCAACCTCCTCCCCAGCAGTTATTCCCGGCGCACCGTCCCCTGTGCCAACAGCAGAAATATCACCAGCATCGTCGCTAGCAGTTGAAACGGTTGAGCAACCTTCTCAGGATGAGCAGATTGCATCAGTGCCTGTTGCGCGTGTTTTGCATCTGCGTAACTTCACCAAAGCTCTGAAAGAGATTACGCCTTCATCCTCGGAGTCCCTCGGTAGTCTGTCAGAGCTGCGCAAGTGGAATGACGAATTTGGGGAGGGAACAAGAGATCGCAAAAAGAGGCAGGTATGGGGCAAAGGGAGATTTGGATTCATCGATGCAGGGAAGGAGAAATCTGGGCCGGATGCTGCAAGCCGGACCGGTGCTACATCTGTTGAAAATGTATCCCAGGACGCTTAATTGTAGAAGTCTATTATATCACTAATATCATATACATACTAGACCACAATCAACATACAATGAAGGCACAACTAAGTCAGATTCAGTCTGTCAAACGACTGCGCCTAAGCTAGCGACGTGAACTTCTACGTCTCTGAGTGGCCTTAGGTCGACTATCCTCATCTTCGTCCTCATCTTCATCGGCATCCATGTCATCCTCTATTGCCTCCCTTTTCTTGCTTTGCCGTCGAGTATTTTTCGGCTCGCGAGCTTGCGTCTGCGTTTGTGAGGGATCTTCTTCCTCGTCCTCGTCCTCCTCATCGCTAGGGTCTGCGCTCCTTATACGCACCCTGCGCCTTCCCTCGTCACCATCTCGGGCGGCGTCTTCTCCTACCTGCACAAGCTGTTTGTCCTTGGCTTCGCGAGGCCAATCTTTATTACAAGAAGGACAAGTGGAATGTCTGCGACGAAAGGCGGTGAAGCAATGATAGTGCATTCGAGTTTTGCAGTTCTCTGTGTAGCATGCTACACCGCGGGTTAGAATCTGAGAGAATCCGTCAGAGTATATTAGAGTGGAGGCATAAACTATGCAATACCTCCATGCAAATCGTACACTCGATAATTTCATCAGGATAGGTAGATTTAAGGTACGGCAGGAGTTCGAGAAGAGATCGCGTAGAGAGAGAGTAGCGGCCACGTCTGACAGGAGAAAGTTGTCTCATTACAGGTGCAAAAAGGACGAATAAGACAACTTACTTGGACTTTAGAAGCCACCCTTTACCTACAAAACTTCCTAGGACCACTTCCGCTTGAGTCTTGCTCATGTTACTCTTGGGTTTAGTTGCGCTGACTTCTCGAAGAGCCGCAAGAGAAGATACAGAAAAAGCTTCTCGGGGAGCGAGCATGATTTGCTCTACCTGTAGAACGAGGCATGTATTATTAGGGGTGCCCAGGAAGAATGACCCTTACTATGGCTTTAAAATATGCTATTTCTGCTGGGGTATAGTCGGTGGCTATTTGGGCGACAGCGTCGTCTTTTCGATTGACCTGGATGGCATACATGAACCTGCAGTTAAAATAAAGATGAGCCATAGATTAACGAACCAGACCGTACATCTCCCTCCCACTGGTCTCGTCGTGAAGGTGACGAAATTCGAGGTCAAGTTTATCAATGGATTTGTTGATTTTCGCGACAAACGCATCCCAGCCGTTGCGATCCTTAGAACATTGCACACGGAGGTCGGGATTGGCAGCTATACATGATTTGCCGTTCAAAAATGTTCTTCATGGCTGAGGAAGCAACAAACCATTGACTGCATCGGCACATTTTGCCCAGAGGGTCTGTGCAAGCTTTCCTGAAAGGATACCACGAGACAAGACTGCCTGCAGAAAGAGTCTATCAAGATCGCTTGCGGTGATAGTCATGTTGGACGTGGATTGGAGTAAAGGGACGTCTGTGAAAGAGTATATACTGGTAAGAGGATGCCACTGCTGGTGGTGGTGGCGGTGGTGGTAGTTGCTAACGGCGCGTCGGTTTTCGCGTCTGTAATTACTTGACGCGTTTTGCAAACACGAAGACAAACAAACATCGAGTCTTGACACGGTTCGAAGGAAATTTAGTAGTGTCTTACATGTGTTCCAATTATCCTTTCTCAGTTCATTTCAGTTGCAAAGTGCATAAGTCGTGTCTTATCCATACGCCCAAAGTAAGTACACAAATCAGATCGAACGTCCTGTGTAGTGGTATATCGCATTACGAGGCATTAACCATAAGTCGATCTTCCATGAATCCCATCTATCCAGTCCATTAAATCTTTGGAACCTTAAGAGTCTTACTGACCATCGCCGCCGCCCAGCAACCGAAGACGATGCTGACGAGGTGGAGTTCGCCGCGCCCACCCTCTTTGCCCCACAACGTGATCGTGCCCCAGGGAATACCCTGCTGTCCTTCAATCCAGCCATTCTTTGTCCACCATGATAGCACAGCGACAAGTCCGAGTGAAGAGGGGATAGGGAGGCCTTCGAAATATTTGGATTTCCCTGCTGCATTCTTCGGAATGAGGGCAACCGTGGCATTGAACCGGGCAAGACGAGCAAGCCCGCAACATATAAATCCAGTGAGAACTACAGTGTCCAGGTATGTCCGTAGACCCACAACAAATGACAGCAGCGCTGGCGCTACTCCAAAAGATATCTATGGAATAAATGGGCACTCAGCATCAATTAACGACACGTGTCGAGTACGCACCAAGTCGGCCAAACTATCGAGCTCCTGCCCAAGCATACTGCTTGATTTTCTCCACCTCGCAACCTTTCCATCGAGGAAGTCAAACATAAGCCCGGCAAGGGGTAAAGCCAGGGCAGTCCAGAGGTAATCAATGTCGTTCGTGAGCAGATAGCGTGCCGACGAAAATATAGATAACGATCCGCAGACTCCATTCATAATTGTCACAAGGTCAGCAAGGCGGAAATTCCTGTATGAGGACGACAGGCAATGAGCACGAGACAGAGGAAATGGAAAGGCAACTGACCTGACGAGAGAAAAGTGACCGTCGGTATCTTGGTATTGGTGGAGAGCATCAGCCTTCTGCTGGCTCAAGGTAGATTCAGAGGCATTAGATTTTTTCGTCGCAGACTTTCGTTGGCTCATGGCAAAGGGAGAGCTTGGGAGAGGAAGGGGAAGAAAATAAAAATGGATGAAGGTTTAACACAAGTTTAGCAATGCCACGGGCTAAGCGACGTAACGGGAGTGTTCGGGGTCCTAAAATATCACGTGGCAAAGCTGGTAATGTAGTATACACCGAACGTCATACTACAACCATCCTCGACATCCTATACTTACAATTATATACTTACACAACTCCTAGGTCTCAGTCCACTGCCATCGCTTCGCCATCTTCCGTCTTCGGCTTAGCCAGCTCCATGCTCCTTGCTGCATATTGATTCGGGTGGGTGACGCTTTCCCCATCTCCTACGCCGTCGCCCTTGTTAACCCCACATGACGAGTGTGTTATTTCAAATACCCGCGTGCACGCGACATGGAAATGCCCCGCCTTCACTGTCGCCATTATCTCGGCTAAGTCTGCTGAGCGAAGACCTTGGCTTGAATAAGATGAAAGAAGGGCAGACTGTAGATTTTCAGGCGAGTAGTGCCGATACGGACAACCATGCTCCGAAGGTCCCGGTGTGAGAATCTGCAGACAGCTACAATGCATGTTGGTTATATACGACTCTTGGGCAACGAGAACAATAGCCTACCTCTTCGCAGGGTAATTCGCGCGCTTACCCTCCAGACCAAAGGAATGGCGGATATTGTACTTGTACTCCTTGTTAAATTTGTCGTCTGTGATACGGCTGAATGATTTGCGCCAGAAAATGATAGCTTCCTCGACTGAGAGCCCCAGCACCTATTCACGCTTCTCAATCACTATCATAAATGCGATGTGAAAAAAGAACGCACCTTCAAAAACAAGCCGTACTGCAAGCGCCCAAAATGCTTAAGATGGTTGTCCTTTCTAAGATTTTCATGCAGACTCCGCATACACATAGGGAAATGTTTCTTCGCCAATTCATCGACCATTTCAGCTTTAATTGCATTCGCATTTTCTGATCCTGAAGGCCCGCTCCACTCAGAAGACACGCCGGCCAAAAATCCTTGTGATAGGTTATCTAAGATTGGAACTAGGCGAGTGTCTTCATCAAGGCGCGGTAGTGCTCTTGCTGTCATCTACGTCCTCGTTAGACAGCACTTTGATAACGAAATAATATGCATACCTCAAGTGCCTTCTCTAGACACGTTTCGAACTCCTTGTACACGATACTTGAAAGCTCTTTTGCCGGTACGTATGCCCATCCGCCTTTTAAAAACACTCTCCGCTTTTCCACAAGATCTGGAACGCGGTTCCATTTAACCTTTTCATAGAGCAACTTGAGATCAGACAGTCAAGGTAGAAGAACATTGGCATTTCATACCTTGAAGAACTTCTCAGCATCAAATGCTCTCTGTCGTTCTGCATCGATTTTTGATCCGTGATAGCACGCCAATAACTGTGGAGAATTCAAAGTCTTTTCTTCTGGTGACACCTTAATTATATAGCAAAATGAGCTGCTAATTCTTCGGCGAATTGGATTTAACTCACGGATATCCAATTGAAATCGCGAGAGTTCAAGAAAGCCTCTCTCTCTTTATAGCTATCAGTTTCGTAGCGTACTTTGAACAGCGTTGACTCTGCTTTGACAAACCGTCGACGCAGATCTTCCCTAAAGTACGGGATAAGGCCTCAGCACCGGAGAAGAAGTGTGAGACACGCACGAACGGCAAAATGCTAGCCTCAGTACAAAATGTCCCAGGTGATCTTTTCTTCTTTGCTTCTCTAATGAAGCAGTAGACGCAGTAGACGCATCCAACGGCAGGTACTTTAAACATTGCGTTTCTGTGACCGTCTTAAGTTCTTCCCAAGTTCGGTTTCGCGCTGCAGAAGATTCGATCTCTGCAAGAATACGCAGACGATCAAGTGCATATGTTTCAAATTCTTCGATTGTCACGTCGTATAATGGCGGTTTCTCATAACTGAAGGGCGGATAAACGCGTCAGACCATCGTTGTATATATCTTGGCATAAAAGACTTACAAGTTTAACCGAAATGGATACAAAAGTAAACCGTGAGTTTCAACTTGCGGAAGGGCTTGTTTTTCAGAGGCAGACGTTTGCTTGCTACCCTTATACATGATAGGCAAGGTGGTGGTGTGGAGATGAGGAAGTACGCGACTTGCCGTGGTCACAAACACGAGATGTCATGATCTGTCACAATCAAATCACACACGCGTCGTCACGCATTATAGACGTCGCGTAAAATACATATAAACAGTAAGCACTACCTGATCTCAGGAAGAATATACACCAAACCAGCTTCAACTGACTCCGTGACAGCTAAGGTACATCCTTATATTAACATATATTCCATAAGTAATACAAATTATAGTGATCCGACAATACTTATACCGATACATAAATTGAAAGCGGTTCGAAAGCATAAGTAAACCAACGTGAATACTGAAGAAGAAAAATGAAATCCAACTGAATTATTCCCGGTGCTCAGTCCCGACCATCTCAGTCTCACTCCTTTGAGGTCCCTCCTTACTCTGCCCATTCTCTCCTCTAGTACTGTTCTCTTCTCTCGATCGACTTCCGTCTGGTTTCCTTCTGGAAGTAGGAACCCGTTTCGGACGCCGAGTTTCCTTGTCTTCCATAGGGTCGTGAGGCACATCGAAGACAACTCCAGGTCGATGACGCCTGACTTTGTCTTTAAGGTGAACGCGCGCCTCTGCTTGTGTCCATTCACTTGCAAAGAGTACCGGGTCTCGCAACGGCGGAGGTGGTGGCATTGGTGTCTGACTATGCATTGATGTCGTTGGAGAGCCAACCACCGTGTTTGGCTAAATGTGAAAAAAAAAG
>JASFDF010000220.1:16606-33534 GCA_036937115.1 Nidularia sp. FH-822889
AAAAAAAAAAGATTAAAAAACATAGGTATAAAGAGTGGTGTCATGCTTACTGCTGTACCATCCAGGGCTTCCAGAGATGCAGCTGACATGGTATGGTTCCTCTTTGATATCAGGTTGCTAAATGGATTAAAGACTCTTTTGGAATTAGACATAACGTTGATTGGAGGAGGAGGAGGTTTCGACCTCGACAGTGCTGATGGTGCTACTTTGGAGTCAGGCTGAGCCCGCATCTGAGCTGGAGCTTCTGCCTTCCGTCGTTGGTCCGCATCGTGGTTATTGGATGCCCCAGGAGGGTGCCGCCCATCGTACTGCTGCGGTGCGGGTGTACGAGATGCTTTCGACCTAGGCTCTGTCCGTTCAGGAGCAGGAGCAGGAGGAAGCCAGATCTGATGCTTCTGAGGAGGAGGGTCGTGCGCCTGTGTTGTCTTCGATGACCGAAACATTCCCAACAGGCCGCGCTTCCTACGTTCATGCTCTGAGGAGACCGAAGGAGTGATGGAAACTCTTGATTGAGAAGGCTTTAGCATAGATGGAGCCAGAGATGAAGGTGTTTTGAGGATCGACTCAACCGATGGTTTGCGAGAAATGCTCTCTGCTACTGCCGGAGGTGGTGGAATATTTGCAGTAGAATTAGTGTATAGATTTGCAGCATTCTGAGAAATGCTTGCGGAATGTGAAATAGGATGCGTATTGGAAGGACGAGGGGAAGGGTCGAGGCTGGGGCGAGAAGAGGTGAGCGGAGGCCCGGGATTTGGAACAGGATATGATGGTAAAGATACAGATGGATGATGCCGAGAAGGTATTTGATGAGAAGAAGCATGTGCATTGGATTGAACGTGAGCAGAAGAAGTCGCATCTATTTGTGGATAAGTTGGAACTTGCGGGGTAGACATTTGTCGTTGGCGATAGGATTCCTCCATGGGACCGCGTTGTGTGTTATAGGTATTTGGATCTGTTCGGTTGGACGGCGGTTGCGACCCCACCAACGAGCCATATGGATCAGATGATTGAGGCGGTAACAATGTACCACGCTGTAAGCTATAGCTATTTGCATCTGGTCGATTAGCCGTAGCCTGTGACCCTGTCAAGTAGCCATGTTGATCAGAGGCTTGAGCGGGTAATGGAATACTTTGCTGCTCTTGAGCCCGTGCATTCGGCCCACGTGAAGTAATGGCTGACGATGGCTGATTAGAAGAAGCGTGCTGAATACTACGACTATCAGGGGCGGAAGATACATTGTTGGTATACGATGCAACGGGGGATATCTTGGGGTATGTGGCATAAGACTGCGAAGGGTATGAAGCTGACGGCGGGTATCCTGGTTGCAATAGGGAACTGTGTGCTGCATCGTTAACGTCATTAGACCGTGTATGCTTCGTTTGCACATCGTGAGTGTCGGAGGGATCGTTGGCATGCTTGGATGGTTTGGAAGACGGACTGGATGTATTCAGAGTGGTAGTAACGACTGGAGATGTGCGAGGTGTCTCCTTTAAAGGGCTATCAGAAACCTGTCTACGCGATGGTGAACCTCGACTGCCCATCGCAACATGCTCCTCTCGCTGGGTATTAGGAGAAGGTTGCAGAGCATACGATGATTGTCGGTGGGATTTGGGAGTGATAGATGTATCAACTGTGAAACCGGAGGAAGGACTAGATCGACTATCGTTGATCTGCGGGGCTACTGCATGTCCTACAGCAACAGTGGATGGCACTGTGCGCCGAGTGTCCTCCACATTTGGATTGGATAGCATCCCAGGCGGTGCTTTCGTCGGTAACGGTGTGGAGAAAATCTCCACCAGTTTAGGATTACTGACCGCTGTTCGCGATGGTTTGGCCACATTTTCGTGAGTCTGCGCGTCTCTGCTTCCCGCGTTGTCCCCGTCTGGATGTTGCGCAGAACTAGCTCGAGATATCGATGAAGGATAGTACGATTTTGGAGCGAGGTGCTCTGGTTGAGACACATCCTGGGCTGCCGGTATTTCTGAGCCCATAGCAGCTGCTATCTTTTCTTGAGAAAGCGACGCAGGGTTTGCTCTTTGAACAATTGGCCGGTTATAATTACCTCCGGGAGGATGTTCTGTACTGGAATAAGCTTGAGTTGTCACTGTCTGGCTGGCATAAGGTCGAGAAGTATGTCCAGCCGAGTTTTCTCTATGGCGATCCTCGTAGCTATCTTCTCTGGAGTCCACCGGGCGCGAAGCAGTTTGATTCGGGCGTGAGGTTTGGATTGTGTCATGGTCAGAGGGAAACATACTTGTATCCCCATTGTGCATTGGCCCATTCAAACTTGACTTAGAAATGCTTCCATAAGGAGTATGGATGGATGGATTGACCATTTGACCAGTATCCATCGCTGCAGTCCTCGATGAAGGAGATACCCTGGAAGAAGCTTGTTCAAGGACAGGGTTGGCAGGTGTATGTGTCTGGACATGCGGCGGGTCTGAAGGCTTCCATGACTGTGATGCACTTGCAGAAGTCTTCGAGGGCCTACTCCCAGGGACAGGAATAGTCAGAAGGGAGCTATCAACAGGCAAAGTCTGGGTAGTTGCTGGCCCCATCCTCGGCGTGCCTATATCATAAGATATGCCGGGAATGGAAGCAACACCTGGCGCGTGGGAATCTATGGGTATGTCAGAGTAGCTTCAAGCTAATGCCGGTAGCAGACTGACCTTGCCCAGAGGGTCGGTGAGTACTCGCATACGCAGATGCTGACGACACAGCTGCTGGCCGACTACTGGGAACTTCACGGCTCGAGTGATGGCTTGAATTAAGAGGACGGAGCTCATTTTCACCTGAACGTATTAACTGAGCCGAAGACTGAGCAGAGGAATGGGCGGCATGCGATGTCGATGAGTACCCGCCAAATGTTTGAGTTTGCGAGCCATTCATCATAGACATCTGCAACACGTTTCCTGCATCCGAACTGTTAAAATGAGCTTTAGGTGTCTCGTTCGAGTTTGACGGCGTCACTGCAGATGGAGTCCAAGGCGTAGGCGCTGGTACCCTTGCAGTAGAATCATACTTCGATCCCGTTGCAGTGGGAGGACGTGCGACAGATAGCCCGATATTATTCTGGGAGCGTCCCTCGTACTCTGCCACTAAGTTGGAAACCTTTGGAGAGCGCGATCCCAAAGAGTTCCAATGCTCCTGCCCTGCCCTGCCCGTTGGTGCTAAAGTCTGATTCTGCACCGGGGTATTTGCATCAGTCTATGTCGAGTCAATGAAACGCTGTTAAAAATCTGGAAGCTGGAATGAAATCAGGACGTACCTGTTGAGTCCTTGAGTAACTTTTCTCTATATACACGGGTCCTATGCCACCCTGCCGATATTCCAAGCTCGGAGTAAGATCACGAGAAGCTCCTGGCATTTGCGGCTGTACTTCCATTCTTCCAGGCTCTCGATAGGATTGATCCCTGGTTGACTGTGAGGGTGGAATCGCTGTCGCCGGATTAGGGGGAGTAGAGTTGGCATATTGAGCACTTGGGGCTTTCTCCAAGCGTGTTGCATATGCGTCACCTGGTCCTTGCGAGGTAGTAGAAGAGTCACGAATATGCAATGGTGCCCGCGCCGACCCAGCATCTCGCTGCTGCTTCACTTGCAAACTTGACGATAGATCTCGGGTCGATGGCGGCAATGGTGCTTGCATATGCGTTTCAGCACTCTCATTTTCCTGATGCGAGGGTCGCTGTAACGAGGGATTACCGCCGATGGCAATAGCAGCGCTAGAAGGCGAGCTGCGCAATTGCTGCCGATCATTAGCCCGCCGATCTTGCTCACTCTGTGCAGCCCAACGAGAAGCAGAGTTTGTAGAACGAAAGCCTTGGGTATGGGCATCAGATGGGGTTTCATACTGCCGCGGAGGACCTCTGAGAGACTGCACGGCTGTCGGGTCACTGTGTTGAGGCGCCGGTCCTACTCCTCCGCTTCTGGAGCTTTCGCCGCGTTCATGAGTCGGCCGCGATACACCTGGATATAGGGAGTTGTCAAGATGTGGAGGGGTAGTTTGAGCAGTTTGTCGAGGTGGCGCCGGAGGCATCTCGCCAGCAGGAATATTTGAAGTTGAACGAGTCGCTTGCTGGGGAACAGGAGCTAAGCTATGCCCAGGAGAATCACGTTCCCGAACACGAGAAGACGGATAAAAAGCTTCCGATTCTGAAAACACAGCTTTCTCTGGAGCAGGGCGAGTATTCCGGCTGGAATCCTTATTGATATCCGAAGCATAGTCACGGAACGAAGGAATAGCGGGATTGGTTTGAAACTGTGATAGAGGTTCCTGAGCTTGATTCTGTGTGCGCATCGAGGGTATATAGGCTCCTCTTTGTGTCGTCCCAGAAGGCTGGTTTGAAAACTGTAAGTTGTTTATATCAGGTGCAGACAACATCAGGACTAACAACTTGTGATCCTGCATATCCATACTTCTCCGCAGGTGTATTGGAGGCAGACACTTGCGTCGGAGCATTTGCTTTATTGTCTGCTGGGTTGCGATACGCCGAATTTGTGGTCTACAGAATTAAATTTGTATAATCACTCTTCATAATAAATATGTTCACTCACATCTTTCAGCTTGGTTATGCTCTCGCTGCTCTGTGAAGGGCCTTCTACATGGCGATCATGTTTGGTGCGGTGGCGCTGAAGAAAGGTCTTTAGCAAGCTGCAGAGAGGTCTCCCAAAGAATTTGACGTACATGGTCTCGTCGCCTTGTCCCTTCCGTGTCGCTGCCAGACTGCTGTCCACCTTGATTAGCGGCGATCGTCTGCACATTCCGGTCAGGGTATGGTTTAGGAGGCTTGAGGTCTCTGGGAGGTAAATGTACAGGCATTTCGCGAGGAGTAGGCTGTACATTTGCACCTCGCGGTTCATAGCCATGGAAAGGGACTATAGGCGGAAGCGGAGCAGACACCGAGGCCATATTTTGTGGGGCAGGAAATGAGCCGATGCCAGATGGTTCTTGTTGGGTCCTTTGGCTCTGCAATGCACATTAGAATTATGCAACAAGAGATGAATCGTACTCCTTTACCGTCGGTGGATATGCAGATGGCTCATCCATTCGGGATCGCTTGTAAATCGTCCGAGAAGGTATATTTTTCCGTCGTGCGCTGTCGGAGCTATCCCCTTCGTCTCCAGCTGGATCAACGAGAAACTGTTTTGAGGACCTTCTCGTGGCTCGGCTTTCTTGCTGCAAAGGCTCCCCCTTGTCCGGCTCCCTTCGTCTATCCCTGTCGAGATATGGATTGAACATTTGGGCCGCGTCGCGATTTCTTGGTCGAGTCTCGCGATCCTGCGTCGGTTCTGGGGGTTTCTCCCGACGCCGTTCGCGCTCGTTCTCCGCCTTCCTTTGCCTCTCTTCATCCCTTCGGTTCTCCCGCTCCTTCTCCTTCATCCTTTCCCTTTCTCTCTCCTTTTCGCGATCCCTGTCGCGCTCTCTGTCGCGATCCTTTCTCCTCCTTTCTCTTTCCCTTTCTTTCTCCTTCTCGCCTCTCTCTCTCTCCCTTTCTTTCTCCTTCTCCTTCTCGCGTTCTCTTTCCCTTTCCCTCTCGCGCTCCCTCTCTTTATCGCGCTCCCTCTCCTTGTCACGTTCCCTCTGCTTCTCCTTCTCCCTGTCCCTCACTCTCTTCTCTCTTTCTCTGTCAGTTTCTCGATCCCTGTCCCTATCTCTTTCTCTCCGTCTCTCTTTGTCCCTGTCTCTATCCGGCTCTCTCTCTCTAACACGAGGCCTGTCCCGGTCACGATACCAGTCTGGATCTTCAGGTGGTCTCTCTCGCTGCCTATATTGACCTCTGTCCATGTCCTTATCCGCATGTCTCGTTGAGTGCGTAACTGGTGGAGGGATCCATATTTCCGGCTGAGGAACAGAAGCTATAGGTGGCATATGGTCGGTTCGAGAATAAGCATAAGCATGCCGCGGAGGTTTGATGCTATCATCGAGTTCGGGCGCTTTCATGCCTCCTTCATAATACTTGCGGGCAGTTATAGATGGATCAACGCGCCGAAGGCCTCGCGTTTCCTCGGGCGGTCGCGAAGACTGCCCTTGTGATGTGGAATGCATATAGTTTGACGGGGGAAACTGGGCGGCGGCGGGCGGCATTGGATACCGGCTTGACGAAGCATACGGCTGGTCGTTCTGCATGGTTGTCGCGTGGTTTGTGGTTTGATGCCCAGTAGTGAGAGGTGCAGTTGGTGCATCTCTAGGTTGGGGTGCACGACTTGAGCTGCGTTTGTCGTGCCTGCGGCCGAGGGATGCAGAAGCGACATTCTCGGTGTGCGGTGGTGCAGCAGCAGGGGGGCGGATTCGCTCAGCATCAAGCTTCGATAGTTTAGAAGGGTCTTTTGAAGAGGCTGATTTAGAGGCACCAGGCTGACTTTCTGGTTTGCGCTGAAAAAAACTCCTCATGCAGAAGTGTGTCGTAAGATGGGAATGAAAACTGCTCCAGCAGTCGCGTCTACCAACTGGGAAGGCGACTCGTGGAGGAGGACAAGGAATAAAAAGGAGGACAGGCGGTCTGTCGACATGAGGCGAAACGCTCGTTCTGACCCTGCTGCTACTTTTGGAATATGTCGAGTTGCTCAACCGAGCTGGATGGGCTGACGCTCGTCACGCTGCAAACACGAGAGAATCGGACATAGGAATGTTTGAAAATATATTACAGAAATACTATGTCCATTACACAGTGCTAGGATACACTAAGAAATGTCTGCCACAAGCACGAAACGGACATCTGTTGTCATGTCCAACGAATATCTGCAGCGCAGGGCGAATGCAAGCGAACATGGGGGCGAACCCAACTACCTGAACCTCAAAACGAGGACAGGCAATATACCACGGACCTCCTGCTCAATCTTACACGATTTTGACTCATTACAGGACAGTAGAACAGCGGCAAGGCTGACGGAGCCACGAGGCTCCCTGTCGAGACAATTTAAGGATCGTGTGGTGGGAATGGTTGCGGTGAAAAGAGAAAGAGACAGGCTAATGGTGAACACGATAGATTGCAGCGGGCGTGGTCGTCGACGAAGCCAAGTGTCGAGAGGAAGAAACGCAAGAAATCTTTTGCTTTAAGGGCGGCGGGAGTTGCCGTATGCTTACGGCAGCGGCCGCGCGGAGGACACAGGATGTATTGCCTTGCAGGCCTTTGCTTACTTACGCTGTACGCAAGGAACATCGAATCACTTCTCACTGCACGACCCAACTGCTCCCTGCCCTGGAGCGTCCATTATCTCCTCGCTTATATCCTGCCCCTGCCTGCCCTGCTCTCACCGCCATAGGTCGCACCCGATATGGTCTGTCCTCTTCTATTGCTCCGTCTTAAGCCATCTCATCTATCCCGCAGAACGATACTATGGAGGTCCTCGATGAGAAGCAGAATGGCGCTCCTCCCATGGAAGTGGATGAAATTGTATCAGTGCGCGATCGTGAGTCTTCGTCCCGTCTTCCTGCTGCCCACGCTTACTTTCGTGTCGTCATCTTCCACAGACGAGGCGTTTGCGGCCAAGCACATGCCAGACCTCGGGCATGAAGTGAAGGACTTCACTGTCTTCACATGGTCACTGTCCAACTGGAAGAAACTGGATAAGAAGTTGACCGGCCCAGAGTTCGAGTGTGGTGGCCACAAATGGTGGAGCGCCTTACTCTTTTCTCGTCGCCTTTATCCGCTCACCGTGCTTCACGCTTCGCCTTAGGCGCATCCTACTCTTTCCGTTTGGAAATTCAAATGCACCGCCCAATGATACTGTGTCCGTGTACCTCGACTACGCCGAACCAAAGAAGGCGCCGGAAGGGTGGCATGCGTGTGCCCAGTTTGCCCTGGTAATCTCAAACGTTAATGATCCCACTATCTACACTGTTAGCCGTGCGTATAGTGCCCCAACGCTATGCTGTACATTCTGTCTCACCTCGATGATTTATGCAGATGCCCATCATCGTTTTATCGCCGAGGAATGCGACTGGGGCTTTACCCGCTTCAGCGAGCTGCGCAAATTATTTAACCCACAGGATGGACATCTTCGACCAACAATCGAAGATGAATGCGCGGAGGTCACTGTATATGTTCGGGTTTTGGAAGATCCCACAGGAGTATTGTGGCACAACTTTGTCAAGTGAGTAATATGCCCCCGTTATGCTTCTCTCAACGACGCTCACACCAACCCAGTTATGATTCGAAAAAAGAGACCGGCTTTGTCGGGTTAAAGAATCAGGGTGCTACGTGCTATATGAACTCCCTTCTTCAATCGTTCTACTGCACACGCTATTTTAGAAAGGTCTATCCTAAGCATTATCCACTGAATCTTACTAAGCTTTTGTTGACAGGCTGTGTATCAAATCCCGACTGAAGATGATCATCCAACGGAGAGTGTCGCGCTGGCTTTACAGCGTGTCTTCTATCACCTCCAGACCTCAGATCAACCAGTTGGTGCGTTTAGGACGATGCCAAGTATAACGGTCGTGACTAAATTATGATCTAGGTACAACGGAATTGACCAAATCTTTTGGATGGAAATCATTGGATTCATTCCTGCAGCATGATGTGCAGGAATTCAACCGTGTGCTTCAGGATAAGCTGGATGCGAAGATGAAGGTACGGGCGCTTGTATTCGCATCCGTGCAGTTCTTTAAACGGGTATTCGCCAGGGTACCAAAGCGGAAGGCGCTATCACGAAGCTCTTTGTCGGCAAGATGAAGAGTTACATCAAATGTGTGAATGTAGACTATGAATCATCAAGGATTGAGGACTTCAATGGTGAGACATTTGCAATAGCTTGTCGATGACGCTAAACTCCAGTGTAGACATCCAGCTGAACGTCAAGGGGATGAAAAATCTCTACGAATCGTTCAAGGACTACGTTGCCGTGGAGATGTTGGATGGAGAAAACAAGTATATGGCAGAAGGCTTCGGCCTCCAGGATGCCAAGAAGGGCATCATCTTTGAATCTTTCCCCCCGGTCCTTCATCTCCAACTCAAACGTTTCGAGTATGACATTCAGCGCGACGCGATGGTCAAAATTAATGACCGTCACGAGTTCCCCTTTGAGATTGATCTTGATGAATTCCTTGCGCCAACTGCTGACCGGTCGCACCCGTGGGTTTACAAGCTGCATGGTGTCTTGGTGCACTCTGGAGATTTGCATGGCGGCCATTATTTCGCCCTCATCAAACCCGACCGGGACACACGATGGCTCAAGTTCGATGATGACCGTGTAACACCTGTCACTGATAAGGAGGTTCTGGAGGAGAACTATGGAGGAGAGGCACTGAATGGCATGCCCCCGTCTATCCAAAGGAACCAGGTTCGTGCAATGAAGAGGTTCACGAACGCATACATGTTGGTGTACATCCGCGAGTCTGCTACAGATGAAGTGCTGCCTCCGTTCAAGGAAGAAGATACTCCGGCGCATCTCAGTACGTCGCATATATTATATCTTAAGCCTGTGATTACCAAACTACCTCTTTTAGAACGACGGTTGGACGAGGAGCGTCTTCAGATTGAGGCCAAGAAGAGGGAGCGGGAAGAGCAACATCTATTCTTAACTGCCAAAGTTTGAGGTTCCCGAAAGTATTAACGTCTTTCTTACTCACTTTTATCATGTAGGTCATCACGGACGATACCTTTTCTCGGCACCAAGGCTTTGATCTGGCTAGCTTTGACGAGAAGAACTGGCCGCCGTCCGAGTTACCCAGCTTCCGCGTCTTGAAGCAGGAGACATACAGCACTTTCAAGAGTCGCGTTGCTAAACATTTTGACTATGCAGAGAATCAAATTCGTCTATGGGTGTTAGTAAATCGACAGAATAAGACTGTACGGCCGGATACACATATACCAGAGAATGAGCCAACACTAAGTATGCTTCTGTCTATGCCTCTGCTTGGTTTTATTTTCTTACTTGTCTCGTTAAGCCGTTGAAGTGATTCGGAACAACATGGCAGCTAGACAGAACGACCTTAGGCTATACCTCGACGTCATCCCAGACCCAACTAAGGTACTCCCGCCTCTCTTCTACGTTCGCGACTATACTGATGCGACTTCGAAAGCCTGACCCCCCTCCACAATCTATAATGATCTTTTTGAAGCACTTTGACACATCGAAGCAGACGTTGCAAGGTGCTGGAAAAGTATACGTCCTGAGAACGGCTAAAGTTGGCGACCTCGCGTCTATTATCAATGAGAAGATGCGCTGGACTCCTGGCACTCCATTAAAGCTCTATGAGGTGCGCAGATCCACTTCTTACAGTGACATCTTGTTGCTAATTTTATATGGCAGGAAATCAAACCCGGGATGATTGAGCTGATGAAGCCCAAGTTATCGTTCGCACAGAGCGAGATCCAGGATGGTGACGTAATCTGCTTCCAAGTCGAGCTGCCAGAGAAGGAGTAAGTGGCATAATCGATTTATTGGTTTCTGGATTACTGAGATTTGTTACAGGGTTCATGACCTTGAGAGCCAAGGCCTGAACTCCAACCCTGTGCAATTCTATGACTTCCTGCAGAATCGGGTCATGATCATATTTAGACCCAAGTTCGAAGAACCTGCGCATGACCGTCCTGAATTCGAACTCGTTCTCAGTAAGAAGCACAACTATGATATAGTACTTCTTTTCTATGCCAAAATGATGATGCCATACTGAAAAACTGTTCCAACAGATGTCCTCCAAGGTTGGCGAATTCCTCAAACACGACCCCATCAAACTACGCTTCACAACAACACATGCTACGAACGGATCGCCCAAAGCCGTTCTCAAGAGGTCCCTGAATCAGAGCATCGCAGAGATCATGGCCCCGAACTACATTAACCCAACGACAACAGTAATTCTATATGAGAAACTGGACGTCAGCATCGTCGAGTTGGAAACCAAGCGCAGCTTGAAGGTGGTATGGACGGGCATTCACAACAAGGAGGAGGGTCCACCGAAGCCCTTCCTTCTTCCGAAGACGAGCACAGTGCACGAACTGGCAGAGAATCTCGCTAAAGGTGTGACCTTGACTCCTAGTGGCACTGGCAAGATTCGTATCTTCGAGATTTCGAAGGATGGAAAAGCTCAGAAGGAATTCACCGGTTCCGAGATGATTGGAAATATCCCTGATCCTGTTGAACTGTATGCAGAGGTCGGTGCTATTTATTCGTATTCTTTGCGGAGTGCTTACCTATACTATAGGAAATTCCTAGAGAGGAGCTGGAAGCGGATGATTCAGATAAAGTGATAGGTGTTTTCCATTTCTCTAAGGAACTATCGCGGACACATGGTGTGCCGTTCAAGTTCGTCGTTAAACGCGTACGTGTTTTCCGATCTATGGGGAAATTTGCAGAACCTGATTTTATCATCAGGGAGAGAAATTCGCAGACACGAAGAAGCGACTACAAGCACGAATAGGTGTCTCCGATAAAGAGATCGCAAAGTATCGCTTCGCGTTGATACAGGTTTCGACCTTCAAGCAGCCTTCGTATATCGAAGATGGTTTGTGGAATTTATTTCAGTCATTTGATTTGAGCTCATATTCACACTGCAGAGGACACGATCTACGAACACCAATTTGCGCCAGAGGACGCTCTTGGTCTAGATCATGTAGACAGATCAGGGAAAACAAGAGCAGGGGCAGGGGAGAAGGCCATTGTCATCCGTGGCTGATCATCCTTTTCATTCTTTTCCCTCATTATCTGCTTACGGTTGCACATCTTATGTCATATCCAACGTAGTCATCACTGTACTTTTCCACTTAGCTGTTATTCAATGAAACAATTCGGTTTTGCTTTGCCTCATTCCACATACATCATGATACGAATATTAGGGAAGGTGTACACGGATAGACTATATGGTATATCAAGAACGACTACTTCCGTCTCTTGCTCTTCTTGCCCTAAGTACGAGCTGTTAGCGTTGATTAAACGACAAGATATATTCTGCTCACTGCTTTGGCAGAACCCGGCCCTTCTCCATCACTCGATGCCATACTATCTGTGCCGGATTTCGGGAGAGCAAGGCCATTGGACGCCTTCAAGGCTTTCGACGACGATGCTCCGTCGTGTTGTTTTGCCTTGATGCCATATCTCACTTCTAAGATGATTGTAAGCGACAAACTCACTTGAATAACAATAAATTCATGCCTAGCTCTGCTTTACTTGCTGCTGTGCGCTCAAAGACAGCGCGCATCTTTTCGTTTGCCAGCATCTCATTCGCAGTCGGGAAAATGACCTGGCCCCAGCCCTCTACAAACGAGTTGGCCTCAGCGACGACTTCCATAATCTCTGCCTCCAGTTCCTTCTCTGCTGCTAGCAGGCTATTCCATAGTTCGTCGCCTATCGATCCTTTCTGGAGAAGGCTCTGCAGAGCAGGTTTGTCTTCGCGGATTCGGAGAACACGGATTACATCGGCCATGGCGCGTCGAACAAGGGCAGCTTTTAGTAGCGCGTCAGAGGCAGGTGGATCGCTTTTCTGTAGAAGGGTGACATATGCATTGCGTTCTGGATGTGAAGGAAAGTATGGCTCGAAAGCTTTTGCTATAACGCGTAATGATTGAACATGGTTAACTCGTGTCTATTAAACATATGAAGAGACTGACTGGAGGTGTGTTTCCTATAAAAATAACTGAATAATAAGAGACCACCAAACACTATGATAACGTAGGCAACAGGCACTAGCACGGACGCCATACTGGAAGATGAGAAGAAAGACAGTGACAACGTGTTCTTTGAGATGTGCTGGCGAATTGGGTCATGTCTGTGTGGTCATATTGGTTTCAGAGGGCGATTACATAACGTGATTAACACGGGGTTGCCTTTCTGTCTCCGGTACCTTACCGTTCCGACGCGCCCGTAAATACCCCACATTTATACCCCGGGGCTCCGAGTACAATCGAAATCCCATTCCCCCACAACTTCCTATACAATCACTCGTGCCATTCAACGATGCTTTCGCGTAGTGTTCTTCTCAGAGCTTTGCCTCGCCATGCTTCCAAGACCGGACAGCGCTTTGCTTCCACCAAGGTACGGATCTTAACCTTAACCCGCACCCCGCAATACCTGTTCATCCTGGAGTATATCATCTAGTCTCTCAGAGAGACGTTGCAAGAAGTGATCCCTGCGAAGCAGGAGCAACTCAAGAAACTGGTGGAGTATCATTCTGTTAAGTCATACGCGTGTACTCATGGCGCGCGTCTTCAGAAACTCGAACATAGCCAGTCCGTGGTCGGCGATGTTAAGGTGGGGTTTGAAGCAATAGCGGAAACGTAGATATGAGCCTAATCAATTTTTTTAGGTCGAGAATATCATTGGGGGGATGCGAGGACTGAAGGCGATGTTGTGGGATGCATCAGTACTCGATCCTCTAGAAGTTAGTAAACCCGATACTCCGCTGCTGCTTATCTTGACTTGGCTTTTAGGGTATCCGCTTCCATGGCCTGTCAATCCCAGAGTGCCAGAAGGTTCTCCCTGCCGCTCCCGGTGGCAAGGAGATCCTTCCCGAGAGTATGCTTTGGCTTCTCCTGACTGGCCAGGTACCTTCACCGGAACAAACGCGTGCGCTTTCCCGTGAGCTCGCGGAGAAGGGTGAATTGCCTGAATTTATTGAGAAGCTCGTTGATTCGTAAGTAGTTCTATGGTCTCTGCATGACACGTCATGACCAGCTGCCGATAGCTTCCCCAAGACGCTGCATCCCATGACCCAACTTGGTATGAGTGTCGCGGCCCTGAATCATGAGAGCTCGTTCCAACAATCGTACGAGAAGGGCATGAAGAAGTCTGAATATTGGACACATACGCTTGAGGACTGCATCAACCTCATTGCGCGTCTTCCAGCTCTCGCGGCGCGTATTTATCGCAATGTGTATAAGCCTGACCTCCCAACGCCTACCGTGAACAAAGATCTTGATCTTGTCGGCGAGTATCGTGCCTTTCATTCCAATCTTATTCTATCTAATGTGACCTTCAGGCAACTATTCCCACATGCTGGGATACGGTGACAACAAAAGTTTGACTGAATACCTGCGTCTGTACATTGCGCTACACGGAGATCACGAAGGCGGCAATGCCTCGGCACACACTGCTCGTAAGTCTTGACCCTTCCAACCCGCGTCAGCTTATTCATTTAATATTCCAAAGATCTTGTGGGATCCACTCTTTCTGATCCCTATCTGTCGTACTCCGCTGCCCTGTTTGCTCTTGCCGGACCTCTCCATGGGTATGTTTATTGTTCTGGTCGCAGTATTTGATGCATCCCACTCACCTCTCATTAGTCTTGCAAACCAGGAGGTGCTGAGGTGGCAACAGAACATGCTGAATGAAATCGGCGAGGACATTAGCCATGAAAACATCAAGGCCTACCTCTGGAAGACTCTTAAGAGCGGACAGGTTGTTCCAGGGTGAGGCATTGGTGTCAAAAAGTTACACAGTTGCTGACCCTACTCACAGATATGGACATGGTGTCCTGAGGAACCCGGATCCTCGCTTCATTGCCCTTCAGGAATTCTGTCAAAGTAGTCCTGAGCTGAAGGCGAGCCCGATCATCCAACTCGTGAATAAGGTCCGTCTATAGTCATATTTGTCGCTTCTGTATTATCCTCATTGCGTTCACAGACCTTCGAAGTTGCCCCTGATGTCTTGAAGGAGCATGGCAAGGTAGGGTTTATTACTTCTCGTATTTTGACGTACTCCTGAATTTTGGGACGAAGACCAAGAACCCTTATCCGAATGTCGACGCCACCTCTGGTACGTTTACGGTTCATCACATTAATCTTCGGGTCCACTGACCAAAAAACCTTAGGCTGTGTCCTGTACCACTACGGGCTCACTGAATTCAAGGTTAGCGCATATATCATGATTCTGCCATTCAGATTAGCACTCATTTTAATTCGTTTCAGTACTACACCGTTATCTTCGGTGTGTCGCGGGGTACGTCTCAATTATGGCATCAATCTTCTATCCCCTGATCTCAGGTATCTGTTTTTAGCATTGGGCGCTCTTACGCAGCTCGTCTGGGCGCGTGCGCTGGGGTTGCCGCTCGAGAGGCCCAAGTGTAGATCTATTTCATGTTGAACTATTTGCAGTTCTGATGTATTTGTTTAACAGCACTCTCTCTGGACGCACTGGAGAAGATCGTCAAGCAATAACCGGCGGATTTAAGAGAATGGCTCGAATAACTAAAACACAGCCATTTATCTTTGGATGTACATACATATAACTGGACAAAATAATATCATAGTTAAAGGACAAAGTCTGGAGGTAACAACGAGTTACACTTGCGGACAAATACATTCTTGTCCAAGGGTAAGTATGTTGGGAAAATATCTCCCAAAAAGCCCTTTGCTTAAAAAAGCCATAAGATGCGAAACCATCAAACCTACAGATGCCGAAATAAATAAATAAGGTGACTGGAAAAAAGACGGTCCATGCTGCCCAGTAGCGCGTGACAGTGCCACGGTGCAGAAGTCCTAGAATCTCCTGATCTGTCCGCCTTGGGGAGGGGGCTGCTGTTGCATGGCAGCAGGCATCTGCATTTGGCCCGGTGGGGGCGGGCGTCCTCCGTAACCACCTGGCGGGGGAGGACCCTGACCGGGACCTTGGGACATAGGCATTCCGTTCATGGGCATCCCGCCGCCGGGCATGGGCATTCCGCCGCGCGTTTGGCCTGGCGGAGGCTGTCGTTGGCCCGGGCCCGGGCCCTGTGGGAAGCCTTGCGGAGGTGGCGCGTATCCCATGGGCGGGGGTCCCTGGCCGGGCGGGAAGCCACGTGGGGGTGGTTGTTGTTGGTACCCACCGGGAGGAGGTGGTTGCTGGTATCCACCGGGGGGAGGGGGTCGGTTGGCGGGGGGTGGCCCGGACTGGGTATGGGTGGGGGGAGGGCGCTGTTGGAGCGGTTGTTGTGGAGGGGGCATTTGGCCTGGCGGGCCGGGGCGGGGAGCGCCAGAAGGACCACTGGCGGGACCGGGGTCGCGCAGGGAGACAGGTGCCGGACGACCACCGGGACCTGGGACGGCTGCGGGTGGCGGGGGGTTCTTCTCTGCGGCCTTGATGATCTCGTCGCTATGGATGCAAAGTTAGAACAATAAACGATAGACAACGGATAGTGCTTTACTCGAGAAGATTGAGGGCGGCACAGAGGACGACCCATTCTACACAGTCCTCGTTGCCCTCGCCCAAGGTCTGCCAGACGGCCTTCTCCTCTGGTGTCTTGCCTGTAATGCTGATCCTTGTTCCGCCGCCATTGGGACCAGGAGGGTTCTTCTGGATCTTGCCGAACTCGATGCGCTTGGGGGGTATATTATGGCCAGCATAAGCAAAGTAGAACATGCTCCAGAAGGCGGCATTGGGATTCGGCTTGGAGATCTGGAACAGCGGAAGATCCGGGGAGTCTGGGGACGGGAGGGAGAGCTTGTAAATGGGAGAGATAACGCCGGTATTGGCGATAGACCACTTGAGGTTGCGAGAAGCCTCACAGCGGACTACACGGGAGGACGACGAAGATGAATGGCCGGGATCGGACGCGGAGGCCTTGCCGGTGTCCTTGGGACGCGGGGGGAAAAGCTTGGCGACGCAGAGATCACCTTGCGGGGACGGCGTGAGAAGATAGTTCTCGGTGTTCTGGAGGAGGGTGAGCAACGATGCGGAGAAGGGAGGGTGGACTCACGTAGTTAGTGTGCAGATAGGAATAAAGAATGTTGGAGGGCTGTCCATGAGGCGTGACGATGAGGGTGGGGAGATGGTTGGGTATGGGAGGGTGCGACGGGGACGTATATACGGCGTAGATGGCTGTGGGGATGGTCAGCTTGTGCGCGAGGGAGAGAGAAACGACTGACCAGCCATGTTGAAGGAGCAGAGAGAAGCTAGGATGGCTCAGATATCGCAGTATGTGACAGTAATAGCTACCATCACGTGGTCACGCAGCTCACGTGGTGATATCTCCCGTCACAGCACTCAACTTTGTTGCATCCCTCCATCGATTCTCG
>JASFDF010000221.1:0-35495 GCA_036937115.1 Nidularia sp. FH-822889
GTTCTAGAATGTTCCATGTTCTAGAATGTTCCATGTTCTAGAATGTTCCATGTTCTAGAATATTCCATGTTCTAGAATATTCCATGTTCTAGAATATTTCATGTTCTAGAATATTCCATGGATAAAATATATTCCAGGAATGTAGTAAACCCTGACAGGTCCAGCCAATGTATGAGCCAATGATAGTAAGTATTAGGGAGTTCTATCAACATTGATGGAAAAAATGGAAGTTTGCAGCCTAGTGGTTCCCAGATTCAGTTTGGACCATGTTCAAATTGATTCAGGTGAACTGACAGTCAAGTGAATGGTGGACTGAACTTCATGTCTCATTTAGCAAAAAAAAAAGAGTGCTGAACCTTGGACTGAACTTTGGTTCTGGACCAAACTTTGGCATCACTACATGCACTAAAAATAGTACTTTGTCTTGGACCTCCTTCTGTGCCACTGTTCTCCCTTTTTCTCTCCCTCTTGCCTTTTCCTTGTTTGTGCTGCATCTCTTTGTTTCATCCTCATTATTTTCCTTCTTGATTTTCACTATCATAAAAAATTTCTCCTTATCTAGTTATACACATGTTTTTTTTTTTTTTCTAAATTAGTCTCTGTTGTGGTGTACCATATATCTAGAGAGCTATTAGCTATACTGTACTAGCTAATCTAATTGACTGATAAACTGAAGTGTTTGACCATGACATGCTGAGGGGTTGCTGAGGCATGTCCCCAGAGCTATAAAAGCTTGTAAACTAAGGGAGTTAGGGTTGGGGTGTCTACTAATGGCTGAGGTGTCCAAGGCAGTGGGGAGGCTATGGTGGGGGCTAGGCTTCTTCATCTAGTGGGTTTGGGATGTTCCCAAAGACTGTGTGGAGGCAGTCTGTAGCAGCTACCTAGTGCAGGATGTTTTTGTGGAATGTTGTTGTGGATAGTAAGCCTTTGAGGCTCCTGGCTGGACATCCTAGGGGGTGAAGAAAGATGTTGTGTGAGGTGTCATAGGCTGGGCAGCATAAAAGGAAGTGGTCTATCATCTCTGTCTTCTGGCAGTTGGGGCAGAGTGGGGAGTTAGTCTTGCAGATGCAGTAGAGGTGGAAGTTGAGTGGGGCATGTCTAGTGATGAGTTGTTGCATGAGGAGGCTGGTATGCTTCTGTGAGAGTGACATATGAGACCTGTGGAAGCATTTGTTTGGTAGTCCCAGTATGACAGAGCTAAGTTTCTGCCAGTTGGAAGAGTGTCTTCAATAGCCAGCTGCCTGTTTCTTGAGGCATTTGTTGTAGTTTTGCTTTATGACTGATTCACTCCATGGTAAATGTTGTTGGAGGAATCAGGAGAGGTTGGAGGTTTGAGATGTGTCACTGTCAACTACCTTCTTTGCTTTCATCTGCTTGTTCATTGCTCAGTATCCCTATGTGACCTGGTGTCCAGTACATATGTAGTTTCAGGTTGGGGTGTTTCATTTGTGAGCATGCTATGAGTTGGTGGAGTTGGTTGAGTAGGTAGTGGCCTGGTCCTTGTTTGGTGATGGTAGAGGCCTAAATTGCTGCCTGGTTATCTATGCCAATGGAGACAGTTATGACCCTGCATTCCTGCTGCAGGAGGTGCATTCTGAGTGACATCCTGGTACATTCACCTTTGTAAACTGTATGCTTTCATTCTGTGCCCAGTAGGTGCTATGCTGTTGAGATTAGTCTATTGTGTCTGTATAGTATTGCTGCTGCCCTAATGCAACCATCCTTCCCTGATCCATCTGTGTATATTTGTATATTGGCCTTGTCTTCTTTGTCCTCCAGTGCTGCCTTCTCCTTCATATTGGCCATCCTTGTGGTGAAGCTTGGGATCCACCTGGGCCAGCCTTGTTGGAAGGATCTTTTCTGTATGTTTCAGGTTGAGTTTGAAAGTCTGCATGAGGTCATTGATAGGAGCTGGGTGTGACTTCAATCAGTGGCCTGCTGCTCTTGTAGCTGCAGTGTGTAGTGGATGTGAGCTTGGAAGGGTGGCAAAGTGTAGTGCCACCCTGAAGTGGTGTTTTTCTACCAGCAGATGGAAAGGTGGTAGGTTTGCCAGTGTGTTGAGTGCATCTGTTGAGGTGGTGTACATTGCACCTGTGATCAGGAGAGCTGCTCAGCATTGGACCAATGCTAATTTGTACATCAGCAGCATATAACATGCTGGGGACTGCAATGGAGAGATATAGATGTCTGATGCTGGGGCCAGTTGAGCCCTAGGTGGGTTTTACTACTCTGGTAAACTGGATTATCTGGTCTTGTCCTTTGGCAATTGCTGATGCCTTCTGCTTGTTCCAGCATAGCTCATGGTCTATGTATACTCCCAGGAATTTGATGGCTGTTGAGGACTTGATTATCTGATTCCCCAGCCATAAATCTGGTTGGGGTAGTGGTATGGTGCATCAGGTGAAGAATGGGTGGGGTATGTGGTGTCTGGATGAGTCCAATAGTTGGAATTTATCCACCCCCAAATTTGCAATTACGATTAGCTGCCCCCAATCGAAGATTCCGCCTGTATTGGTCATGATGCATTGGAGCTTGATATGCATTTCTGCAAAGTCTGCTCCAAAAACCACTATTGCTACATCGTCAATGAAAGGCAAAATCTCCTCCCCTGTCTGGAGGATGCAAAGTCCCAGGAGGTCTGAGTTGTAGAGTAGGTAGCAGATAACCGACATGGGGCTTCCCTGGTCCAAGCCGTTGTCGATGTTGAAGAGTTCTGTATGGTAGTCGTGAAAGTGGAGGGTGATTATGCACATGTTCATAGCTAGTTTCCTCAGTTAATCACACTCCGACTCCAACTCACCTCCCTAAGTCCCCTCGAGAACCCGTTTCGACTTCGCTAACCGTCACTGCCCTCATCGCTCGTCGTCGTTGACTTGTAATCTCCCCCGCCACCGTCATCTTCGTCAACCCACGAGTGGTTGCACTCGTTCGCCCTCTTTGTCCATGTCTTTTTGCTCGACGTCGTCTTGGACAACCATCTACTACACTCGCCCTCAGCCCCTTGCTCGCGCTTCAAGCCTATTTGATTTTATTCTTGTTGGTTAGCTTATTTGTGTTCTACCTACAGGTTCAGGCCCCGTTGGACTCCTTAGTCCTCACTCGCATCAAACAAAACCGCTACCTATTCCGATCCCGGTTTTTCTAGCACCTTTACAGCGCAAGCTCTAAAACGTAAACATATCTTCACTGAGAGGTGTAGTGAACTCATTGAACAAATGAATAAACTAGCAGCAAACTTGCAACAAACCGGACGATCGACGTGCTACTAGGTATGGAAAAGATATATCAGGTCGACATCCCCACGAAAAGATGGGATAGACTCTGCTGCAAGACCTGGAGGTACGATTGTTGTCGAGCGTCGAAAAGATGCACCTAGGGTGATCGTGTCAGTATTCCTATAGAAAGCGGGGGTAACATTGTCCCAGGAGAAGGGACGAACTTCACAGGCAAGAGCTAGGGATTGGACTGTTCTTGAGTATGGAAAAGAGAGGACGGAAGTTCCGCATGGAAGACTTGAGGAGCCTAGGGATCGACATGTTAATGCACATTGAGAATATCCCGGACGAATGGGAGAGGGAACGACATACCAAATAGAACGACATGCACGATGTTGATAGACAAAGAGACATGGCCAAGAGAGCCCCTGAGGCCCGGCAAACTTTTCCTGCCGCTTTGGGCGTAGAAGTGCACCAACTTGTCCTGCAGAAGGTCTTGATAGACATCGCTAGTTGCATGTGTGAGAGGTTAGCAGGGAAACTCACCTTTTGACTCGAGAATCGATTGCTTAGGTCGTAGGCTTTGACGAAGCATTCAGCAGCGGGAGGGGTCATCCTGATTCCTCCAACGCTCAGAACACGGTGGTGGGAGTGCTAACGCAATTAGTGTATCAGAATGGCGACGTTTTGGAGCAGAGTATTATCCTCTAAAGCCATAGATAGAGCAGGATCCTGTGTGCACGGAGCCGCCAGAAAAATGTCGAATTCTTCTGCATTCATACTAACTTTTCAGCAACGAGGATGGAGTACAGACTCTGGTAGATTTGCTGGGGTTCAACAGAGATCTCGCTCAGTCATCGAAAGTATACACTGAGCAACGTACGACTCCATGTCAGCTTCGCGAAGGTAATGCTGACGAACATACTCAACGAGATTAGGTTTCAATAATCGAGCCAAAGTCCGGGATACTAGGCTCTGTACCGTATAAGGGCAAAGCAGTGAAGCACAGACCGTCTGTGGTTAAACAAGGGTATCAAATACAGCGCCAGTCTGGAGGTCATAAATATTTAGTTATTCACTACTCGATCCTTCGCCTCCTCATCCGCAAAACGACGGTTGCAACATACATTGTGGCAGAGTACTCTTTAGGAGAGTTCGACTCCAGAGAGTGGGGATATTGAGAGCATCGCGGATGTTGACTACTGCGGGCAATGCAGTGTAAGCGAGACGAGGGATGGATGAAGCAAGGAGCACGCACCGTTGGTTGAAATGATGGAACCGCGTCCAAGGATATCGTATTTGTCAGGCCTGGACTTGCGCTTGTGAGATTCCCTGCACAGCTGAAAGGAGCACCGTGTACAACAGCACATGAGGGCTGTCAATAGGACGGTAGGGCCAGTGCTTCGGCACCCTCGTGGGGTGAAGCCTTCCGTCCCAGTTGAGCCAATAGTAGTGCACAGGACATCGTGGGTTCTATTGCTAGAGCTGATGCGGACAGGAACAGAAGCAATTTCTTCATCTTTCGAGAGCTGAAGTTCATATATTCGAGTAACGCGAGCGCATTATAGCAGGTAGTCGGTACTACCCGCTATTGCGGACGAATTAGAAAACAGAATAAGCGACGCTGGACGGAGGTTTGCGGCCGGATGGCGGAGTTTTAATTGAAGGATATAGATTCAGAACCATCGGGCCGATGACACAGCACGCTTCTTTCAGACCCGTCCACCAACCGTCTACGGCAACTCAACGCTATACATTAGCGCAAAGGTAGATTCCTTCACATTCGCCAGGAAAGGGAAAGAAACCGGTGGTATCAGACTGAGTTCGGTCTTATGCTGTGCTAAGTAATTGTGAAATCATATGTACGTACAATTTCGAATCGGATACATGATTGTTTGTCATTTCAATAGTACTGGGATCAAACTGATCAGCTTCGCCTCTACGGGCATCCAGTGATGGCCCGAGGTTGCACGGACGCTTGGAGGGTCGACTTGCAGCCTCCCTGCCGCAACAAAGTCGCAACGCAGCAACCCATTTTCATCTCCATCATCTGTCAGCTTATGTGGTCGAACGCGCCCCTCCGGGCCCGGACTGCGCTCAAACGACGGAACAAACACTGCGGCAACAGGTTCCTCGCGCTCTGTTGGAGGCAAACCAGGACGCGTAACGATTACTGCATTGACAACAAGTGAGCGCCTTTTCTCAGTGCGGATCTGCACGAACAACGGGGAGATGTCAATGCGTACTCCGTGTGTTATGCTGTCCGTATTCGCCCTGTGGCTTGCCACGCTCTTCAAGTGCTCCCAGTCGACATTGGGTGCGCGCTCCTCAGGATCACTGTTAGTGACTGTGGCGATTATGCCCCGGACGCGGCCCATATCAACTGGGGGGAAATGGACGACAGTGTACCTCCCACGAAGGCCATCCTTGGTACATGTTGCCCAGAGCGGATCGAGAGGATCTCCCCACCAGAAGACCTCGCTCACAGACATCGGCGCCCATGTGAAGCCCGGCATGTCAAGTTTACGCGAATGCCACCCATACACAGCAATGCAGCGTGGCAATGTCTCACAGCGGAGCAGAAGCAAGCGCATTCGCGCTTCTGCCGAGGAGAGAGCTGCGAGCTCAGAGGCGTCAATGCCAAGCAGACCCGCAATCGCAATCGTCTCGTCCTCAGGCTTGCTCGTCGTGCGATGCTGAAGAAGCGGGATGATCTCGTTAAACGTGCAGCGAGGCGGGTTCGGAGATATAACGAGGTACTCGAGCTTCTTGTCGTCGCAGGGACGATGTTGTAGCAGTGGTATAACCTCTTTAGCGATGGCATATGGCGCTCCGTTAAAGTGCGTGCAGTCGATCAAGCCGTCGGAGACCTCAAAATAGAGCTCGCGGGCGAGCATACCCTCCTGCAAGGTCCAAATACGCTGCATCCACCCCGACGTCGCAATTCGGAGGAGAAATTCCTCCTTGGGG
This sequence comes from Nidularia sp. FH-822889, assembly GCA_036937115.1. NCBI lineage: Eukaryota > Fungi > Basidiomycota > Agaricomycetes > Agaricales > Nidulariaceae > Nidularia > Nidularia sp. FH-822889. The sequence goes on from JASFDF010000221.1 coordinate 6,186, forward strand.
GAGGAGACCGAGCATTGCGTGCGGATGCCGCCGTCAATCACGAGTACCCTAGCTGCGCACTCGTAGGTTTTGGCCATTAGTCTGATGGCACGTCTGCGAGATGCTGTCTCCTTGGGTACGCAAAGTGCGTCTAGCCAGAATGCACCATCTGGGACGAGCTTACGAGCGAGATCAGCGATCCGTGAAACCTGACATCTTGGTAGGCCTTCCTCTGTCGTGCTCCCAAGTCCGTCAGCCCAGACATGGGAGATGATGGCATACGGAGAATCAGCGGAATCGCGGACAGAAGGGCGGTCACCGTCGAAAATCACGACAGGAATCTTATTCTGCGCGAGAGCATCCACAATGTCCGCAAGCGGCGGTCCGATAAAGTGGCAGGTGCAGGATGGATCTACATGTACCGGCCGATAGTCGCTGGGATCGACGAATTTCGAACGATTGATTGTGGGTTGTGAGCTGGTTGCGTATGCTACGAACGGGATGCCTGCACCCAAAAGGCGTTCTATTTCATACCCGATGTCGGATGACCAACTTGTCGCAAGCTTATCTCGATATGCTGTGATGATCTCCTGGAGCATTCTGGTGCTATCAAGTAGTTCTACAGCGCTAACATCTCCTGAGATGGCACGGACACATCTAGAGAAAGCAAGGAGCATGGTGCCCACAGCGCAAAACTTGTCCCTGCCTGGACCGGGTTGACCAAAGTTATTCGGGTGTGTAAGAAGTGTTTGGTCGATGGCGGAGGCGATTTCGCCTAGTTTACGCGTCAGACGATCCACAAGCTGGCGAGAGGCAATATCTTGTCCAGAGCGTGTGGAATTGTAAACACGGCGAGCATAGGGAACAACCAGCCTAAGCAATTTTTCTCCCGCCAGGATAGACTGACCTGACGGATCGCAGGAGAGCAGAAGCTCATCGACAACCTTTTGACCTAGAAATTCTTCCAGGAGCCCCAGTGTGACAGAACGAAGCGAAAGAGTATTAGAGTCGCTCTGGATAGAATTAGTCGAATGAGATAGTGGAGAATGCGGTAACGAATGCTCATGTGCGTCCGGAAGCCACGGGATATCGGCGAAGTAGATAAACTCGTTCCCCACCCATCGTAAATCAGCTATATTAGAGGCTTCATCGAGGTGAAGAGCTGGGTCTGTTGTGCGTTGCATATCACTCAATGATCTTGGCGCCATCTGTGGAAATAAGTAAAGCGTACCTAAAGTTAGTGGGTCTGAGTAAAGGGGAATTTGAGCAAAGGCAGGTTGCAAAATGCTTCTGTCTTACCAATGCTCCTTTTCACACCTTTCCTCGATATATCCTCGGGAAGCTCTGTATCTTCTTCTGACTTGTTTATGTTACATTCATCTATATTTTCAGCGCTCTGGTTACGCTGCGCTCTTCTCTTCGTGTCCGCAAACCCGGCAGTGCACGGGAGCAAGGACCTGAGAACACTGAAGCAAGCCGTCATAGCGAGTTGTACCAGTGGATTGCAAAGCAGGTGAAGGCTGGACAATGTCAATGAGTTTCGACATCGATCAGAGTAGCGCCCGATGCCACCTCTTAAATGGCCTTCATGAGCGCACAGGGCGTCCCAGCTCGCACAGCATTATCGAATAAAGGGTGCCGGAACATGCTTTTGACGCTCGAAGCTAGGGTTCTTGCTAATGAATGCAAATGGAAAGAATCAAGTTAGCTGTCTAACAATTTGTGGGTCTGGCCCACTTTATCTGCATTTCTATTTCTGAGGCCTGATCACTGCCCAACGTTTAGCACGTTGCTGCCGCCAGCTTCAAATACTTATTCTAGACTGTCCATACTAGCGAATCAACTTCGTCACTTGCGCACCGCCTGACGAGCTGTAGGGCACACCGCTGATTTCCTCGTACGAGATGAAGCGCTGCTTCTGCCCATGCCGATTTTCCGGATGAGGTACATCTAGTCTAGTAATATTATACCATACGCTTCCTGATGACGTGAGGCTGCTCCCGGATTCAACGCGCTTCTCGGCGATATCCTGGCGTCATCCTTGCTTGCGCCTAACATTCTGAGAAAAGCAGAAGCACATACCTCGTCTTGAGAGAGCTGGAGGAGATATAGAGGGTGCGACAGGAGGCAGAGATGAGTAAAAGTTGGAAAACGACGCAAGGGCCGTGACAGTAGGCCGCCAGCATTACGAACTGCGGGGTTTCAATAGTAGTCTTAGAGTGGAACCTTCGGGCCGCTCAAGCCGACGTGCCTTTTCTCTCCCTCCAACACTGTTATTGTCGATGTTCAAACTTGCTTCCTCTGCATCGTCTGTGTAACGACCATAATTGAACGTCTCAATTGAAACTTTTTCAGCTTCAAGTACATACTTCGAACTGATTGCCACATGAAATACGGTAAGAGTGTCTTATTAGTTGACGAGAGTGCTCAACAAAAAGCTTGCGCCTTTGGAAGTTGAGATTACACCGAGAATCCCACGACATCGCCCAAATGCTATACAGATAATTATCAATGGGTGACTCCCAGCCTTGACCTAAACCGCGCATCCTTTTCCTCTTATCCGCCCCGTTCATAATGTTCCAATTCTCCTGGCAGGCTTTTGGAGTTATTTTTCTGGGTAGCCTATTTTACGGATCCGCCTTAGCAATCCACAGACTATTCTTTCATCCGCTGTCGCATACAACAGGACCGAAGCTAGCTGCGGTGATGTGGTACTATCTGGCTTACTACGACTTAGTTCTCGATGGAGCTTTGCTTGAATATCTGGAGGTTTTGCACCAGCGGTACGGTAAGCGCGAAAAAAGTTTCGAATCACTGATATTTTCTTACTATGAAGCCAGGTCCCGTAGTTCGGATTGGACCGGAGAAGGTGAGGTGTTAGAGTGTTGACGTCCCTTAGTATTATGCTAATGCGCATTCGATAGCTTTCATTTCAACGACCTTCGTGCATACTATGAGATATACTCCGCTACGTCGAAGGTCACAAAAGATCCCAAGTTCTATTCCTCATTCCAAGACAGCGACACGTCTTTTGGATCCGTCGATCCTCAACAAGCTAAGTTGCGAAAGGACGTTCTCCAACCCCTCTTCTTTCGACATGCAATCATAAAGTTCGAAGATGTTGTCCAGCACAGCGTTTGTATAACACTAATTACTCTAGACGCTTCCTCTCATACCGCAATAACACAGATCGACCGGTTTCTGAATGTGTTGACTTCTCATGGTGAATCCTCCCCCGCTAACTTTTCTACGGATATCTCGCTTCAACTATGGAAATAATCACATCCTACTGCTTATCTCAGCCCTTCGATGCTATCGATTCGCCCGATTTTCAGCATCCGCTTCTGGTAACAATTCAAACTACCGCAGGGGTTGGGCTTTTGATGCAGTATTTCCCCATCACGAAGATCATGCTCAAACTGCCTCGTTGGCTTGCTCGACGCATGGGAAAGTAATCTTCGGCTTTTCAAGTTCTTCTGGGTACATTGGAAGCACAGGTAGATCAACTTCTCGCCAAGCCATCCTCTTTGGATCAAGCAGAGCACGAGAACATTTATCATCTTCTTCTTACCCCTCACGTTGAGAAGAACGGGATGGGGGTTCCTTCTCGGCTATCTCTAGTTGATGAAGCAATCGTATTGGTAAGTGCAGGTACGGATACAGTTGCGAATACTTGCATTGTTGGAACTTTCCACATTCTCCGTGATCAGGAGACGCTGAAGAAGCTTATGGATGAGCTTCTACAAGCATGGCCCGAGAAAGATGTTCCTGTTTGCTTTGAGAAGCTTGAGAAGCTGACATATCTTGTAAGCTCATTTCATGTACACCTCTTATCCCAATTTTATTAGAGACTGCTATTATCAAAGAATCCCTTCGCCTTTCTCATGAGGCTACGATGCCACTTCCAAGGGTGGTCCCGACAGATACAATAATTAGTGGAATAAAGGTCCCCGCAGGTGTAGGTATCCATTTATACGTCCTTTTAGACTCTGCTCTGATGTATTCTTAGACCGTCGTTGGGATGGGGCAAACCTTCATGCATTATAATGCTGAAGTGTTCCACGATCCACGAAGACTTCATCCCGAACGCTGGTTGAAAGAAGACACCCCGGAAATGGATAATCACTTAGTTCCTTTCTCAAGAGGTCCACGAAGCTGCCTAGGCATGAAGTAAGTGACTATCTGGTTAAATTCTTCAGAACGTCCAGCCGAAGATGATTATATTATCTCTGCAGCCTCGCGTGGTGCGAACTATACTTGCTATTTGCAAATATATTCAGAAAGGTAGAAATGGAAATCTTTGATACGAGGTGTGTTTTCTTCCTATCTTGTCATTTTTTACTCTTCTTGAGGGGATTTCTAGGGGTAGTCTGGAAGACATGAGAATAAAATCTTACCTTACACCGAAATTTTGAGGTAAACCATTACGAGTATACGCAAAACCGCGAATCGCCTGAGTCCCTTTCGGAGACAAGAGGTGTCAAATCGGTAGATCTTGGACGTGTGATCTTGCCACGTGTTTCCGAGCATCGGCAAAATATCGGCAGAGCGACTTCATTAGAACTCAACAGAGGGACCAACTTTCGATGAAAGTGCTTGTAATACATGGAGAATATAGTAACAATTAATTCTACAAAACATCTTGGATAACGGAGGGGTAAATGTCTACTTTTTGAAGCCATAAGGTGCACTATCACAGTCAAGTAGCAATCCTAACTAATACGGTGACAATATAATACATTAGAAGCCATTGGGATTAAATAATTACAATTTAGTTGTAAGAAAATATTAGGGTAGTGAGTAGAATATGATAATCGAAAGATAAGCAAAAGATATTAACAAAAAACAACAGTGTTATCTGGCATCTGAATTAAAGAAGATTGCTCAGAGTGAGGATATGGTAGTGAGAATGGCAAAGGAGATGTAGGTCGACAATGAGTGTGTCGTGGTCTCCGAGGAGAATCGCCATGAGTGTCACAAATACTTGGTAAGTGTAATGCAATGACAAAGAAGGAATATACCGGTAAAGTCCACTTTACACAATTTATCCTCTTGATGTTTACGAAGGGCATTGAATGTATTATCGTACCCATGTTTGACATATTTGTTACATCTCGGGCAAAGGACTTGACGAGTGCCATTAGAAGCATTGCCTTGCTCGAGTAGTGGTAGGTTTTCTTTGTCGAAAAAAGCGGCCCAATTATGTGACAAGTTTGAATGAATATGAACATTTGAAGATGAAGGAAAGTGAGATGATACGCTATGTACAGTATCAAGGCGTCATGTTTGGCAGGATATGTCGAGGAGGAGGCGTCTGAGGGAACGACGCGTCTGAGTGCAAGCGAGTGTGGCATGTGTGCCATCAGTTGCCTTGCCGTCTTACCGTATTTCCTTATTTGGGGGGTACCTTCTCCCCTTCCCTATGTCCGATCTCCCACCCCTTGTTCGGAGAAGTGGTGTTGTTCGCCAATATTATGTTGATGGACTGCGTTGGGCTTGAACTTTGCCTCGTATCCACTGTTTTAACTTGTGATTTTACTCTGGAAATTAATTTTTTCTGAATCCGCCTAAATATGTATCAATATAGCCTAGTAAGCAAGCATCGATGAGCCACCGCACCTTCACGGATGTGCTGAAGACCTCTGTCAGCAGAAGTCAACGGCGGTGGAGCGTTTGAAAATTGTTATGGCAGGACTAAGCGCGGGCCCGATTTGAAGCTTCGGAAAAATAGAAGCAAATGCTTCATTTTGACAGTGGTGTCAATAAAGAATCAAGACATGTAGTCACAAACTGAGATTGCGGGATATCAGGCAAAGATATGATTTGGGAGACAAAAGATTTTGCGACCTTGGAGGTGACTAACGACACTAGAAAGTATGACGAGACCGCTTGGCGGATTACAGCCGGTAGCAGGCCGTAGAGCTTCAGCTCGGCGGATTGGGCCGTCGGGCCGCCGACGCCAGCTTCCCCTTGCAGTCTTTTCATCTGCAAGTCCCTTCTCCTCCTCTCTTCTGTGAACTGATTTTATTATAAGAACGCAGTTTTCCATTTCGAGGGCATCCGAAACCTTCTCTTTAATATACCTGTAAACACTCCCGAGTCCTCGGCATCTAAATATAATAGTAAGAAGATTCAAATACTAAGATCACAGCAACCACACATGAATATTCTTGAGGCGGTGTGGCAATTCAAGCTCAGGGGTATTTATTCTAATATTTAGCTACACTATCCTTGACGTCAAAGAGGGTAAACCAGATATCTACGTATACAAAGACAGCTAATTTTCATCCCCGCGCTCGCTCGCGTATGCGGGCGGGGATAATTCTGGAACTACCCAATGCATAGTGACGTCTTCCTCCATGGATCCATGGTTATTCATTTCTTCCCCAAGTTCGACTTGATCTCGATGTCTAAGCAGAAATACCACTCGGCTTAAATAATTCACCTGGCCTTCAAGCCTCGCCACTGTGTGAGTGTCGCCAGGCGACGTGTTCGATAGATCTCGTGGAGATGGGAAAGTGTCATTTCCTGATCCAGGAATTCGAAATAGTTTCTTGCTGTGTTGTTGAAGGGATTCTGAAAGTATATTCTCTGAAGGCGTCAATCCTATGGTGTAAGGCTGGACAGATCCATGTATCAAGGAGGATGCTGGATAAAATGACATTAATATATTAGGTCTGTTTTACCGAGCAGAAAATAAATGCATTACCCCGACGGTGAGTAGTCCTTTTTCGACACATTCTCCACCATATTACAGCAGTGACCAAGACCAAGACAATGAATCCTCCGGCTACGCTGCCAGCTATTATTGCCGTCGTTCTTGATCTTTTCAAGTTCGAGGGTATGTGAGCACTACTAGAATTGCTCGCATCTGTATTATATGGAGACAATACACCGAAGTGAGTGGATAGGTGCGACTACTGGAAAGACACAGTACTATACGCACTGGAAGATGGAGCGTTCAGAGTCGTTCCCTGAGAATGACTTAAGCCAATAGTGGTAGATGTAGCAAGCGAGCTATTATGCGGAACGTCAAGTAAATCTCAAAGTGATATTTTAACAGAACATGTGAGCAAATGGGTTACTGACGTGGTGACAGAACTTGATGCGATGGTGCTGTGGGATGGGAACGGAGTCGGGGTGGTGCCGGGATTTGTGGTATTATTAAAAATCGAGGGCGCAAGCACTCCAATCCCTATACCAATGCCAAGTGTCTGAACAGGCTGAACAGTTCCTGACATCTGATTCTATGGTATAACATTTCTTTTTAACTTTGTAGTTGCATAATAGGAAATGGAGCGGTGTACATGGGATTGAATAACACGATAATATGAGGCTGTAAAACAACGAGAAGTTGAATATATTCCGGAAAGCAACCACAGCAACATGCACACCTTTTTACACTTTAATTCAGCTCTTAGGGATTCGGAGGAGAGATATTGAATGTGTGGTCAGTTGTTACGCACCACACATTATGAGAGTAAAACAATGGATGAGACCGGCAACAAGTAGTCAAGTCGAAGTTAGCCAGCGAGTCTTCGCTTTAATAAGCGGGTGTTATGTAGACTTGGCAACTATCTGCATTGCAAATCAGTCTATCATAACCAACAGACATGAGCACCTCAGGTGAGTTCTAAGAGTGAATGTTTGAAATTAGAAACGCCGTGAAAGTGCAGAATTATGGGCCATTTGTCCGTGATTCTTGGCAACAGGACGAGCGCGCTATCGTAGTATATAGCGGATTCCTTTCATCGAATTGACGGTAAATAATGAAAAGGAAGGGCTATACAAACGAAAAGGGTCAATAGCAGTTTCTGGGGTCATGGTTCCCGAAACTAGCCGTTACCAATTTGTATGATGTAGATGACATGTATCAGGATGAAAGAATGATTTTATCTGAGGACATTGATGCAAGAGCATAGGCCACAACCCATATGTACCAACTCCCAGATCACTTGCGTGCGGTAAGCAAGTCAATCCTGCGCACAGCTCAGGACGGAGGTCCGTGGTGATATCGAGCGCTAATCGCACCCCATGCCCACTCCGACATGTTCGTTATGCAGGACACAGAGTCCACAGCAGCCCGACCTTTCTCGATACCGATGCTTGCTGGTGTCTCAGGCAACCACCGGGTAGCACGCCCACCGAAGCACAAACCCACTTCCTCGTGCATGGCATGTTGACCCTCCGGGGATGGAGCTGTCTTTCTTACCTTCGTGGTACCGACGCCTGCCATGCTGTCAGCACTGTCACATCACCACTCGCAGCACCAACACCAGTACGCAACGGCAACCCCCTGCCCCCACTGCTCATGCTCGTGCACCCAAGGGTATTGACGCCTATTATGGTCTTGCCTCCCGAGCACCGACTTCCCCACCCCCTCTAGCACTAAGACTGCCCATATCCTGCATCTACGCTGTCCTGAGCGGAACAACCGAGTTGCTGCACTAGCCACTCTTGTGCTGGCATCGGCTAAAAGCAGTATTCGCGGTACCGACCCCCGCCATGCTCTGGAAGCTCTCAACCCATGGCTACCAGTCCCAGCCACTAACACCCAATGGCGAACCCAGATATGCTAATTCCTGCCATGATCCCAGCTCCCGAGCACCAGTTGACTCCCCTAGTGCAGCCACTGTCGCCCGCGCTGCCCCCAGCGGAACAACAATGCTAGTCCGCTTCGCCCCACGGTGTCGGCGTCCTCCATACTCTCGAGCACACACCCCACCCCAACACCAACATCGCCTAGAAGCAGTAGCGTCTCCATACTCCTGCTCACGCTCCTCAGACTAGACAACTGATCCTAGTGCATCGACCTTTCTTGGTAGCGATCAGCGACACCCGCCATGCCCCAACACCCTCCCCCCCCCCCCCCAACCCCAATCCTAACAACCTCGCACCCCTCTCTGCGTTCCTTATTCTTGATATGCGGACAGAATACCCCTATCTTGGCTCATGGGGCCGACGTTCGCCTCGCTTTCAAATGCCCAACGCCCCAGCACAGGACCCAACCCAACACCCACACTACTCGTGCGCAAACGTCTATCTCCCAGGGATCAAACTTAAGGAACCACCCCGTGGTACTATCATTCCTCCAGGGGAAAGGCAACGTTGGCTCGGGACGAGGGGTAGACATCCCAGAGGGACCTGCAGGCTGAGCTATTGTTGCGCATCGAAAGGCGCACCGACAACAATAGTGCTGATACCTTTCCGGGACGCTTGGTAGCATTTCCCCGGGCGGATAGGACGGGCCCGAGGCAGAAGGCCGACCCAGACCATTGTTGAGTATCAAGCAGATACATCCGTGGCGATCACATCGATGTGCTCTCCAGGAAGCTGGGTAGCGGTGCGTCGGACGGAGAGAACAAGACCGCGCGCACAGGCCTGGAGACCAAGGCGCTTTTGGAGATTTGAGAAGATGCGCTCAAGATGGTCGCATTGATGCTTCTCTGAGGAAGCGAAGGCAGCGTTGCATCACTAAGAAGTTGCCCCGGGAAGAGAGGGTACGGTTGCGCGCATAAAATTTGGAGGCTTAGTTGTCGTTGAGCATCGAAAAGATGAGCCTAAGACAATCATGTCGATAGTCTCCTTGGAGGCTGGGTAGCATCGTCCATGGAGTCCAGCACGTGTGACTCGGGGTCGCACCTTTGCTGAGCATCAAACAGATGCACTCAAGGCGATCGCATGATGTCCCCAGAGGACGTACCAGCTGACTATGAATAAGACTTGTAAGTTGGACTTTTATCGAGCTTTTAGAAGATCCATGAACAAACACAAGAGAAAGAGACACCGAAACGACTGAGCATTTTCACTGGAATATCAGTTGCGTCCACCGTGTCTTTGCAGGGATCTATATAGAACGTTGCTACGACGCTCGTAGACGAAGAGCCGTGGACCCCGAACAAGGTTCTGCTCCGCAGTTAGGCTGCGGGCGTTGATATGCACCAATATGTCCTGTAGAATATGAACATCATCGTCGTCAGCAGGGTACGAGAGAGGAAAGTGGAAAGAGGCAGAAAAGAAGGGGGAGAGCAACTTACCTCTTCGACTCCGGCTGCACTGTTCGTTCGGTCATTCCAGCAGTTGATCTCTCGGGCACTCTCGCTGGAAAAGCCATAGTTGGAGAGAAGAATGATTATCACGATTTCCTTGTGGGAATCGCAGCGTAGCAGGCTATGCACCCGAATACAGACTTGGGTGGATGCACTGCAATTAAAGGGATCACTCTCGGGCGACATAATGGCTATATTCTGGACGAAGCACATTATATTAGTCGTAGCCAATAAAATGATAATTCTGCAGGTGACCATGACATACCCTTATGAGTGTTGCGGTAACCGAGCCCCGAAGTCAGGAATATTGGGCTCTACGCTACGATAAGGGTGGGACCTTGGAGAACGAGAACGGGCAAGGATCAAAAAAAGATGCAGATGAACGCAGAACAAGACGGGTAATCCGGAGATCAGTATTCCGCATGTGTGGACAAGGGGACGAAACACGTACCAACATGCAGCTTCGAATCCACCACTCAGTCCCGCCACCCCTTTTGTGCTGGACTGTCCATGCATTGGCTTTAAAAGCGTTTGAACGCCAGGAATGGGCGTTGCAGCCTCGGTGTGTGTGTCCAGACTATTGGTCGCGTTCGGTGCAAGAGAGCGGAAGCTTGTGTGAAAATCGAGCAGCCTGCACTACAGCTTAATCTACGACATTCCATTTTTTGAGTATAGGATTAGTTATATGTGACCATTACAGGTATTTTGAAAGGCATGCATCGTATCTGCACACCTGGGGCCGTGAGACCTGGATGACAGTGACGAGTAGATGGGAGGATCAACGTACCACGCGCGAACACAAAGGATAAGAATACTGAGAAGCACAAGAATTTGGTCGGTATCGTGGTCTGGAAGGCGTCCATGTGCTCGATTATTGCATGGAAGTCGGCGGTGATTCATGAATAGCATCAACTTCAGAAGATATCTGAGTCCGACTGGACTAGGCGGGTGCCGGCTGTGGAGATGAAAATGAAAGGGCCAGAATGAGATGCATCATGCTGAGCAAGTTAAATGGTAGGTGGGCGGATACAGAAGGGAGTGCGCAATATGTAGCAGGCCTATAGTAGGCAGAGACTTTTACCAGGAGCCCGAAGACACAAAAGTGACCGTGATTTGGTATTAGGGTGGCGGAATTTCAATTTTTCGAATCAAACCGTCGGGCCGCCGATACCGACGTGTCGTATCATTTCCCTCCTGCTCGTGGTCTTCAAGAACACATATTGTCACTCTATGCCTCAGACGCTTGCCTTTCTTGAGGCCCAGAACCTTCCAAAATGGACCCACGTCCTGTTCCATCTCTGCCAATTTATAACCTCTCTTCACCACACATAAGCCCAGAATCTGGAAGTCAGATCGTAAAATCCCAACTCATCAGATATACGTGTTGTATGTGTACCAGAAAAACGCCCCTGTGAAGTGTTCGAGGACTGGTGGTGGTCCCTGACGGACAACAGGAATTGCTTAGGTGGGACATCGGAGTTCGACTCCCCTGCAGCACACTACACTGTATAGTCCGAGTTTCCTTTTTTCTGTTTGAAGCCTTTGAGCAAACTTTCTCACTCTAAATCCATATTCTACAGGTATAGATGCCGGTGGTGTACCTTGGGTGTACCGGAATAAGACCCCTCACACCGAAGCATCTCGTTGACGGCCATTCGAGTACTGAACGTGGCTAATTCAAAATCTATTTCCCCCATAGTGCTTAGCGCTCGCATGCCCTTAATCTGACGCACTGTATCTTAGTTCCTGCTTTTAAGATTCAGGTGCTGGTGGTGTATTGGAAACACGCCACTCTGATTCATTATAGAGATACTCGGCCTTCGGGTAGGAGAAAAGGGTCCTGTAGGTTACATGGATGATGGCTTTGTCCTGGCGCGGATCAGGCAAGGAAAATCGGAGTACAGGCAGGGGTATGGTTCCTATGCCACTATTTGGCTTGTGGAAGATCTGCTGTTGAGGCGGTTTGTGTCCCTCAAAGTTCTTGTTGCCCAGGCGTCTACTGCTGCCTTGGAGTGTATCGTCAGCCGACATCTTATGGCACAGCGGCAGAAGGATCCTCATGCCCCCGGTGTGAAATATGTCATGAAGATTTTCGACGATATCAATGTTCTAGAAATTATTCAGAGCTCACATAATCTAATTATAATATCAACTACTGGGATTCGTGTTTACCATATTCTAAAAAAATTAAGGCGAGACTGGACATACTGCATTCAGCCTAATATTCAAAGATCCAGTAGATATAACTATGCTATTGAAGAGAATATAAATCAAATAAATCAGACGCTCCTACTACAGTATATATGCAGATTCACTTGCGCTGCCACCTGCTACCACCAACTCTCCGGAGGGCAAAATTCGAGCTGATGGTCGTCTGTTGTCAGTTTCAAGTCCTCACAGGTAAAGCCTGCTTCCTTTAGGGTATCCAATACATTCTCCATGTAGACGACCAGACTGATATTTCTGAACTCAGCCAAAGTTGACGTCGAGAATCGCATGTGGATGCGGACTGGGCGTTTCCTCGAGGGATCAAACGAACCAAAGTACCATCGCGAGGCAATCATAATAGCCAGCTGAGTAGCTGGAACACACGGCGGACAATAGAGAATGGACATCTTCTTAAGTTGAGGAACAAGAGGGTTCGCTTGACCCTTAGCAATGACTAGAGCTTTCACAAGAGAGGACCATGTTTGCTTATTGAAAGTAGCACGAATTTGGAGAGTATTGAGGGAGGCAGTATTCTGGAGGAGACCAATGAGCGCCTGCACATCATCAAGGGCGACGCGTTCAAGGTTGAGAGTATGGAGGCCTCGCAGTTGGGATATGATCTGAGCAGACGGATTCAAGCGCAAACTCCAACTCGAGCTCCGGTCTTCAGTGTCGAACCTTCGGAGATGAAAGTATCTTAGCGAAGGAAGATCAAGACCATCCAGAAACGAAGTATCTTCGTGGTGTTTGACCATGACATAGAGTACCATCGTAGACAAGTTATGATGTCGTATGGTCGTGAAATTACTGGCAATGGCAGGAATTCGTTCGTTCAAATGGAGCGTGAATAGCCCCTCGTGAAGGTTTGTGCATTCCCGGAAGACCGCGTGCCACTGTTGTATGGAATGAAAACCATACCTAGTCAATTCTAAACGAGTTAACTGCGACCATGGGGTTGCCAGTGTCTTCGTCGAGACATCTAGCGCCAAACTGTTCAGTCGAGGTGCAGAGAAAAGAGCAGTCATAGCGAAAGGAGTCCAGTGGGTCAAGTTCTCGGACGTTATCAATCGAAGAGACTCGAGGAAAGCAAAAGAGACTTGGGGAAGTGACAGAAGATTCTGCACCTCGGAGTCGTTGGCAGGAAGATCCAATCTCAGGCGTCGAAACCGGTCTATATTTGTCGCAATGAGGTCCACGAGCGAAGCAAGGTCTGTATCACTGGAGGCACCAGGCTCAAGATACAAGGAGAAGGAGATTTTCCGCGAGCCAGCACGCTGAAACCATGTCGTTGCCGTCTTGAGGGAGGATTCAAAACAGGACGAAGACCGAGATTGAATATGAATTGTAGCCCATAGCTCAGAGAATCCTATAGCCATATTTCGCCATGAAGAGCACACTTGGCACAGAAGCAACGGAGCGTGAAGGGGTTGTGGGAAGACCCTTCGCACCTTCGGTAAACAGTACGAGAATATCTGTGCCATGATCTCAGGGGGTATGTGCCGCAAACGCGACACCAAGGAGTAGCAAGTTTGTTTACTTACAAGTAGCTTAGATGACTGGTATTTCTTCGTCGCAAACCAAACACATGCGTCAAGTATCACCTGCCGGTGAGCGTTGCATTTAGATATGAGAGCATCCCAGTTCCACATGCAATGCGTGTAGAATTCTTGGAGATGCACCGCCTGCGCGTGGGTCGGCATACCATCCGTATGAAGAAGGTGCTGGATGATCTCGTTGATAATTTGATCCTGCGTATTGTGAGTTCTGGAAGAGTGACGAGGTTGGACAGATGGCGAGAAATGCATACATTGAGAGGAGCATACGCAGCGCCCAGAGTGGCTGACTCGTTAACGAGGGTCTCATTTCCGTATTGAACTTTGACATTATGCGCAATTCGATTGTCGGAGACGGAGTTGTGGATGTGGATGGGCACAGGGGCACGCGGCCAAGGTGACAGGAAGTAACGGCAATTCACAATGCTTACACTCAGCCCATGCATCTGCAAATGGATAACTGCAAGCCCAAAACATGCCCGCTTGATCTGCTGGAGCAAGCGCTCACATTCATAATCAAGTTGTATCCCGTATGACACACAATTTGCTTGGATATCTCGTATGTGTCTGGTCTCTGAATCGGTGGGTGCCCGATGCACTCGAAGAAGAGGCTGAAATAAGCAATTGATATATTCGCTCTGCACAAAACTGGGTTATGAATCGATTTGAGAACAGATGAAAGGTTCGTACATTGACATGCGGAGGCAAGGATACGTCTACGTTGGTTGACATATCGGCAAGATTCCGGGATCCCCACTCAACCACTAACCCCAGCGAGGGTTGGTTGCCTGCGCTATCTGTACGGAATTTTACTCCTACAGGGGTGCGATTGAGTTATAGTATTGCGTATGGTGAGTGCTAGGAACGTACGGAACTCTGTATGCCGGGGGACGCGAGTTGGCGAGCTGCAATTTAGGGGGCAACAGCTACATAGAATAGGCAACGAAACGCACCCGGAATTAAGTCAGGCATTTTTTGATATGGATATATCACTTCCAGGAAAATATGAATGCTTTCAATAGGGACGTCGGCCAAAGGGAAGGTACTTCGTTGGTGGTTGTAAGAGTGAAATTGGCAGCGTGCTACGAAGCCGAGAAATGGAGTCAACGGACGTAACATGCTTTCCGACATAGCGTATCAGTCTATCATTAAACACTTATCTATACACCATAAGTGTTCAACATCTCTGTTAGTATATCGGTTAGTACACGCGCCTGTCATTCACGATATGTAGAAAACCGCGCGAAAGCTGGGTTCGACTCCCAGAGAGAGAGAGAGAATAATTTTTTTAAATCAAAGTTCCCTGCATATCGTTCTTGAAAGTTTCTTTAAAGAATATAGATAACGCGCATACGTAGCGGATAAGGAAAGTTTTGCAAATTATAATATACATAACAGGGTATACACTAGATGTAGCGGTAGAGTGTGGCATTGGTCAGAAGGAGGGATGGAGTCCGACGAATGCAAGATTGGACCTCCTAACTAGGGTATCATTGGCGTTGTCGCCGGTGGTGTTCAAGATGGCTTTAAGGGTGAACCTAGGGCCCAGAACGGGAAGAACTGAAGAGAGAATCTCGCTCGCCCGCTGTAGCAGCACCAAACAAAATAGAATCGATATCCGTACGGGCTCGGCTGGTCACAACTGGAGTTGCAAAGTTGTTGTGGGTTGGAATGGGGCGACAGAGATTAGCCTCGAGCAGGCACTGGGGACGAAGCAGGAGCGGGCGATCAGCCCGAACTTGGAAGAGCAGACGGAAAGCTTGGACTTAAGCAGATGATGAACAAGAAATAGGAGTTGGCGATGGGCTCGTATTTGGCGGAATTGAAGTTGAATGTGTCAGGTTCGCAATCGAAGGCAAAACTTAGTTCGATGTGAGCAACGACGAAATCCGGATGGGCATTCACAGCAGCAGGCGGTAGATGAGGGGGAATGGTAGAAGCAGACGACCATACTAAGGTCTATCATGCAAACACTAGATGTCTCCAATAGGGCAAGCAGGAGGAAGATCCCGCGCCAACGTGAAATCGCACGTTATCGGACAAGACCCAAGACACTGAAAACTATATGAAATAAATGATCCGCGCAGGAAGGATCTATTGTACATCAGACCATGCAATTCAGAGAGCGGGCGAAGAACCTCACGTACGTGGACATACTTGTCGAGCCCCTTCTCACCTCCTGTTTACCGATGGCGAGTGGAGGAATGGAATGCTTTCAGGTCTTTGAAGCCCTTCTCCTAGGGGGTTCCTCAAGGGCCTTGGGGGTGGCGCCGGTAATGGTGGATCCAACGTAGGTGATAAAGGATGCAACTGTGCTGAGCATCGTGCTGCGTCGGGAAGAAGTCCCAGAGGCATTGGATGGACCTCAAGGGGTGGATAAGCAATCGTAGATCGCTGATGTGACGCGTGACGTGGCATGAGCAGACCCAGAGCAGGGAGACGCGCTGGAAGCTAGAGGTGTATAGGTCCAAGAGCATGCAAGTTCGCTATCGGCGTCGAACTGGTATTCGCAAGATGACCTAAAAAACCCAAACGCATCCAAATCCATCCCATCCATTCGCGATCTGGACGATGGAAGCCGTTCCGCTTGTAACCCTGTTACTTATTGTCCTATACAAAGCGGGTGAATCTTCTATTGCGAGCTATCGAGGTGCAGCAGGACATACCGGTCCGTCCTCATTCTGTATCAGCCTGCGCCTCCCATTGCACCTATTATGCCTACACCCTCGCATCGGTCGGTCCCAAATCTGGTTCAACTTCTCTCTTAGTGATGCTGGAACCCATCGGAGACACTCCGCTGGGGCTCTCAATCGTGCCGGTGATTGAACCGGAATCGCGCTGTCACAGAGCAGCGCAAGTGTTCGAAGAATCGACTAGGCGATGTTGGTTCATGTTCATCGCTCGCGAAGAATTCTGATGTAGAGTCTGAGAAGGAAAAAAGGTTAGAGATGACGCCTGCATGTGGAGGCAATACAAGCCTACTTTGTCTGAGGACATCTTCATCCTGTCCCTCACCGGCAAGGGTAGAGAATCTGAGGAGAAAGAGTGAGTTGGCGACGCCGGGCGGGAAGATGATAACGCACCTTTGTGAAGCTTTTCTAATGACCGCGGATGGCTTCTGGTCTCCCCACTCGTGCTGTCATTGTTCGCTAACCAGCACAAACATGCAGTCTGAACGCGAGAAGGAATGAGAAACCAATCCCGTACAGAGCATAGCACCTTACCTGGTTGATATCTGGCACGGAATCACGGGTTTTCTTCATCCGAACAAGTCCTACGTCTCTGCGTTGTTGCTGGTACTCTCTAAGCCGTTACCGACAAGCGCAGTCGCCGTGTCATCGTATGGCAAGATTCACCTAGGACAATTGAGGTGCCACTTGATAGTGAATCAATCCAGTTTCAAGATGTATGATGAGCGGGCTGGCCCATAACCAGACGAGGAGCCCGTGAAAGAGGCCAGTGGCATTGGGGTGCAGGGCTTAGCTGTGAGCAAAGGTGAACCTATAATTCATAAGTACGTTAGTAGAGCACGTCGAATAAATAACCATATTGATGCAGATGGTTGTATCTAGGATAGCTCGAGGTCGACATTGTGGTTGAACAAGACGCGATATAACAGAAGGAAGAAGCAAATGACGGCGATTTTCGCACGATAAAAACTATACACTAACCGCCACACCCTCCTTCTTTGCTTCCGTCCACCTTTCCCTCATTCCAACTAGAATCACAATATTCCTGCCACCAGAAAGGAGTCCATGCACTGACCGTGTTGCATTTTGCAAGAAATTGCTCCTAACTACCGCGATCAAACCTCTCGATCGAAATGGATTAGGCTTGCTTTGGTGACATGGTATGTTATCCCGATCTCGCTCTCGCTCGTCGGCATTATTCATGCTCATTCATTATTTGACAATTATCTTCCAGGTTCTCTGGTATTGAAGTGACGATACGCGTGCTTTTAGCCTATGCTATTACTGAAATCGGACATAAAGTGCGCTCTCGTTGTTCCTGTTCAGCCTCCTGTTCAGTGTTAACATAGATCCCATGTTTAGAACATCTGCTGTATAACACGATTCACCCAGTGCTTCTCGCCTTCGAACACCATTCGCATGTCCATCCCACGGCTCGTTACCCTCTGGCCATGAGGGGTTAGTTGTCTTACACGTTCATTTCGCCGACCGCTACAGCCCCATAAATTCAGTAGCATTCTTGGAAGGCAACAGATCCAAAATATTCCCAGAGGAGTTCATGGTCATACGCTTGCGGGACCTCCGGAGGTTTGCCATCCTGCTGGGCGGACATGAGACAGAGCACTAATCGAACTGCAGGCGTGGGTGACGCCGGGCCTGTTTGAAGGTATGCTAGCATTTGGCCCCATCGTTTGTTTGAAAATAGACCCCTGATTCTACATCCGCAGGCTCGGAACGTCAGGATCATGTATACTGGGTGAGGGATGTATCAGCTTAGTTGAGGCAGGAAGAAGGTATGTTCGAATTTGGGCCTATACCTTGCTCGAAAGTGTGATCCTCATGCTGCTTCTACAGGCTTGAGACTCTAGGACGATGCATACTGGATGAGGGGCGTGTTTGTTTTGCTAGAAACAGGATAAGGGTATGTTTGCATTTCGTTTGCGCCTTTCTTGAATCTAGGATCCTCACGCTATGCCCATAAGATCGCAACGTCAGGGAGCTGGATGGTGCTTAAGAGTTATCGGGGTTGGGAAAATGGGTTGTTCGTGCTTGTCGTTCTCTCTTCCTCGTAACTATTATCCTTATCCCGTATCTATAGGGCGCACGAGCCTTGTTTTCACTCTGACTGAGGCAAAAGAAGGTATGTTTATGTTCATTCTATTTTTTCCCCCTGGAACTACAATCCTTACGTTGTATTCATAGAATTGCAAGGAAGAGCATGACCTGTGGAGGCGTTTCCTCTGATTCGGTCAGGGGAAGCTATGTTCGTACTCCCCATCCTCCTTTACCCGAATGTACCATCCTTATATTGTACCTGCTACCCCCAGGATGGCACCCTCAGGAGGTCGACGACTGCAGACATGTTGCGTTGATTCGGGCAATACTTGTAACGTCTGGGAGACAGACTGCTCATCGGGGTTTTTGTTGATTGAAACAAGCTGACGGCATGTACGTTCGCGCCCGTTCTGCTTCCCTTACTCGAATCCGTGATTCTTATGCGGTCTCTACAGGCTCGCAACATCGAGGAGATGAAAGACGTATAGGACTTTTCTCACTGATTGGTGCTGGAGGAGGATATGTTCGTACTGGCCCTTCTCACCTGTTCTTCGACCTTGCGATTGTTAACCTGCACCCGCGGGCTCGTATTGACTACCACTTCTCCCTACCGACCATTATTGTATGCTCTTCCGAGCTACAACAACTCCATCCGACCGCGGGCGCGCGATATTCTTCGAGCGTGAATACATAATGATGTTGAGACGCGGAACTATGATATTGAGGCCTGTGGCGTGGTATGACGTAGAGGAAAGGCCTGGATGACGAACTTCCAGTAATCGCCCAGTAGCCAAGGGTGCCCAACAGACAATCGCCCATGGTAGGGCGAATGGAAGAATTTGCGCTTCATAGCTGGGATAGAAGAGGAAAAACTCGGCAATCAGGAGGGCGAGCTGCGTATGCTGGACATCGAGTATGAGTTCTTCGATCAGAAGGATATACAACGTGCTCTGGTCACTCAGTACAAGCTGCACGCGTTTGTTAGCAAGCACGGGCTGCATATGCTGGATATCAACTTAGTTCTCGAGGCATTTGTTCTCGTGTAGCATCCGTGTACACCTCACTCCGTGATGTTTTGTGAGTCTTATAAGCTAATTTTCGCTTAAATATCTCTAATTATGTATCTGCTTCGGTTTAGAAGTCAATACTCCAGCAGAGAGGGAAAGGAACTCGTGGATCGGCACAATAGGCTGTATATACTATTCATCGTGGCTGATGCCAGATGCAAGTTATGGATCACTAGGAGGAGCACTGAGTCCTTCACCAGGGTTTGTCCGGCGATCGAAGAAGACTGGTGTGTGGCTCGTCCGTCGCTTCATGATCCTTCTTGTCGACTTCAGTGACTTGACTGAACCTGGGAATGTCCGTTTGCTGGTCCCCTTCATGCTAGCTTAAGCCGGACCACGCAGCCTAGAAGGGCGATCTTACGACGTTTACATTCAAGGTTGGCGATATCAAGATTGTAGCAGCATGAAGACCTGGAATTTGATCTCTTTCTGTAACAAGGAGAATGCGTTCATCGAAACAGAAGGATACATCGCAGCCGGTTTAGGTGGCTCCTGCTTCAGGCAGTTGTGGAATGAAGATAAGATGCGCACGTTGCATATTCCGCCTGTTCTAGATGTTCTTGGCTGCAAGTACCTGAGGTACTACGCGTTCTTTCCGCGATTGGAGGGGCATCATGATTGAAGAGAATATCATGTTTCTTCTGAGGGCCAGTGGAGAAAGACGCATCGTGTGTCTTTCAACCTCGCGCTGTCCCTGCAGGGACTTCATTGCATGGCAGTGCCTGGAAGGGTGGCAGGATATGAGCCGGCACTGAGCCCTTGCAATCTCGTTGAGCAGGAGGATGGGCTACATCCGATGGACCATGTACTTCTTTACATGGCTGTCCTCAAGCAGCTGGTTAACGACATGTTCATCCTTGCTTAATCTCCTTCAATTGGTACCAACACAGGGCTCCCGCTTCCTCTCCGAAGCGCGCGCGATTATTCTATTCTTCAGGACAGCACGGCGAGGTGGTGTAACCCTTGGTGCCATGTTATCTTTGCAGGGAGATTAACCACTGCCTCGCGATGCATTCTTAGAAGGAGACTGGATGCTTGCAATAGTAATCAGGTACACCAATCGCATAGCTCCGGGAGACCCAAAAGCTTTCGCGTGGGGTTCTGTTAGAGTCCTTTCTCTCACTATTAAGATGATCAAAGAATGTAATACGGCAAGCATGGCGAGCTGGATTCTAGACCTCAATATTTGCTCGACAGAGATGTTCGTGCTTACAGGACCGACTGCGGGAGCCCGACATTTTGGCCGCTCTCGAGATGCTCAACAACCTCAGGAGCTGGTAGACCTACACACATATGCTTGTTCTATAAACCTTTGTGAGTCGCTTTTACTTCTTGCTATGTGTTACTGTCCTGCAGCTGTGTCTAGGTAGTACTCATCAAGTGCTCTCGAAGCAGACTATCCACTGCCTTGTGACCTGCTCGAACGGCGAACACCAGAGCTGTATTTCCTTGTTTACTTTTTGCTTGTATGTTGATCTTCCTGTGTCGCAGCAGTCGCTCGACTACAGCAACGTGCCCATTAGCCGCGGCGAACATGAGCGGTGTTATGTTCTCCTTGTTCCGCACATTTACGTCGACGTCATTTCTTGCCAAAAAGACTTCCACCACTCTGTAATGCCCCCTCGCAGCAGCGACATGCAAGTCGCTTTCCGCGTCACCACATTTGTAGTTGACGTTCCCGATGTTTGGCTGCGCCATCAGCAGCTGAACGGTTGCGTAATAGCCGTATCGCGCGGCTCTCCAAAGCGGGGTCAATCTCTTTTTGGTTGCTTTTGCTGGATTGGCTTTTCCGGTATCTAGCAGCAGCTTGAGAACCCCGAACCGCTCTTCGTACTCGTCACCAGCGGCAAACCAAATCATTGTCCTGCCCTCGTTGTCTTCGGCCCCTAGGTCAACCCTCGATGTGCCTAGCAGCATTCTCACTGAAGGCACGTCCTCAGACTCGATCGCATACATTAGTGGTATCCTTCCTCCCTTGTCCTTTGAGTCGGGATCAGCGCCCTGCTGCAGTAGCAATTTCACAGCTCCTGGCGTCCGCGATTCAGCTGCATAGGACAATGGCGTTCGGCTGGATATATCCCTTGAGTCGATGACTTCAACGTTGTGCTCCAGGAGGAGGCTCATCACTTCTACATTACCTACCTCCGCTGCATGCATAAGGGGCGTCTTCCCTGATATATCGAAGTCGAAGCAATCTGTCGCTGCCCCTTTATCCAGAAGGAGCTTTACATTTGCGGCATAGCCACTTTGAGCAGCATATGCCAACGGCGTCATCTCCTGGCTGTCTTTAGACTCTAAATCGACACTCTCTTGCTTGAGGAGTAGTTGCACAATCTCAAAGTGTTCAGATGTGGCTGCGTACGAAAGCGGCGTTCTTCCAGAGTTGTCTTTCAGTCCTGTTCTAGTAACAACTCAACAATCCCGGGGGTACCCTCTTCACAAGCGTATGACAGTGGGGTTCTACCCTCGTTGTCCTTCCAATTGGCAGCCACTCCATCCGTCACCAAGAATAGTTTCAAGATCTCGATTTCACCGGAGGCGGCTGCGAAGGAGAGCGGTGTCCTGCCATTGGAGTCCTTTGAGTTCGGATCGACATCGTGTCTTTTAAGCAGCTGTTGGATGACGGGCAAAGCCCAGTGGCAATATGCAGCATGTGAAAGAGGCGTACGCTTGTCTGTATCCTGATCGTCAACGCGCTGGTCGTACTGTAGCAGTATGTTCATTGCTTGGAATCTACCGGAGCGAATAGCATGGAATAGCGGGGTTGTCCCATCCTCGTCGCGGGAATCCACGGTGACATCTTGGCGTGACAAAAGCAGCTTAAGGATGTCGATAGCTGGCCCAGTGTCCCCGTCTGCTTCGGCTGCGTATGAAAGAGGTGTCCTGCCGAAGTCGTCCTTGGAATCTACGGCTACATCATGACACTGCGGCAGCATATGGACGGCAAGAAGGTTTTCTGATGTTATAGCCTGCATGAGTGGTGTGGTTCCCATTGATGCTTCTTTGCCTGCATGCACGTCGTCCCTGTCGAGCAAAAGCTGCACCAAATCTATGCTTTTACTGAGAATTGCTTGAAATAAAGGCGTTTCGCCATCCAGATCTTGTTTATCTGCCCGGACAACACCATGCTCCAGCAACCATTTCATAATAGCAATGTTCCCGTTGTATGCTGCCGCAAATAAAGGAGTTTGGCCTAGATCATCTTCTGCGTCCGCTTGAATGTTATGGCGAGAGAGGAATGCCTTAACAAGTGGCCCATTCCCGTATTCGGAAGCGAAGTGCAAGGATGTGTGTCCTTGGTATTTATGTCTACGTCATCCCTAGCCAGAAACATGGCCGTGACCGTCTCCTGTCCGCTCTGCTGCCAGGGAAAGCGGTGTCCTGCCACCTCTATTTTTAGAATCCGCATGCACATCGTTCCGCGATAACAAAATACTGGCGATTTCTTGATGTCCCTTCGATGCTGCATAGGCCAGCGGAGTCGTTCCCATCCAGTCCACTATATCTGCTTTGATTTCATCTGCATCCAATAACGTCATTACAACGGCTAAATTTCCACATTGTGCAGCGTATGAGAGGGGACTCCGACCATTGCTATCTCTGATGTTCGGATCTGCCCCGTTTTGCAACAGATGGCGGACGATGTGCTCCAAGTCAAATATTGCCGCAGTATGTATCGCACACAAACCTACGGGGAAACTTTCTACTCGACGGTCCAGGCCAAGGCTGTTCAGTAAGCTCTGGGTAGCACAGACAAGTTGCAAGCCTTGCTGCAGGAATTGCAACACCATTTCAGAACTGATGTCCGCTTTCCCGTGCACACCCCAATACCACGCAGCGTATTCATAGAAAGGGTTTGTTTCCTGACAGGTCTTCAGTTCGTCTGAGTCCATGAAGGTTCCGTCGGCACTTCCGCAAGACGACACATACGCAATACATTTTCTAGTAATATGGAATTGAGCTTCGGGATAGCGAAGTTGTCGAGTTTTCTCGAAGTACTCCTGTGCTGTGTAATCTGTAATACAAAATCAAAATTTTATTGGGCGGATACATGTAGGTATACCCACGAACGAGATGTATGAGGTGCGATTGTTCATCAACGACAACCAACCCTGCACAGACGGAAGTCAAAATGTCCTGATCGACAATGGTGTCGGTGTCCAGTTCAGCCATTTCAGGTTCAGTTGCAAGGGCATGCTGCAGCTCTACAACCGAAAGAGGGAGGACGACGTAAGTGAGCCAAGAGAAAACTTGATTTGCTAATTCTCGATCATCTTGACTCTGTTTCTCGATCCTATCCATAGCTTCATCATATGTGGCGTTTATTTCTTTCGGCAGTGTTCGTATAGCATCAAGTAGAGCTTTGCGATTAGTTTTACTTGCTAGTGCATCCATATGGAGCCGAGCTAACAGAAACCTATCCTAACGTCAATTGCGGTCTCCGACTCAATGATGTTATATACGCACATTCCTTTTGTGTTCTCAATAATTCTCGTCACGATGTCTTTTGAGAGATTTGAACTATCTTTTGTCAATCGCATTAGCCTGCTTTCATTGGTGAGTCGATCGGTGATATAGGACTCGAGGTCTCCGGCGTTGGCGAATATTGGAAGCTTTCGATCCCAACGATATTCTTCCTCGATCGTCGTGATATAGCGGGAAGTAACGAATAGATTTGCAACTGAGGGAAGCTGTTCTAGCATAGTGAGAAGCCTTGACCTAGTTCCTCCGACCTCTCTACACTCGTCTAAGACATCTAGGATGATGAAGATTCTGGAATATGACTTGATTTCTAGTTCTAAAGCGTTCCTCAGCTCAGTAAATGTTGGACGGGAGCCACTTGAATTATGACGAGCATGCAGGGCTTTGACGGTTGAGGATGGCTGAGAACGCTGCTGTACAAGCTGCTTGAGCAGGTTCGCAGTTAGTTCTGGGATTGTTTGCTCTGACTGCTGCTTGTAATCGCAGTAGATGAAGACGACCGCAATGTTATCCTCATTGAATGTTTCGAGTAAATGATTGATCACGATAGATCTGAAGATATTACTGAGTTATACAACTTCCACACATCGAATTTAGCACACGAAACAATACTGACGTCATAAGAGTTTTCCCACTACCAGCTATTATACAGGTGAGTATCAAGAGGAACTACAAGATATTGCTTCACTATGCATGCACTCACGATTTCCGGGACACCACAAAGACCGAAATGAGCCAAACTTCCAAGCCTCGAATTCTTTTGACTGAAGGAACCATGTTCCTGTTCCAGGTGCACATCTGGAAGCATATTCACTCTGCGTGGTCCACAAATTGATTTTAGACAGCCAGTTCGCGATCTCAATGCATTCTTTTCCTTGTAAGAAGCAATTTAATTCGTATTCGGAGCCAGTGAGCATGATAAAGTACCCGATTGAAGGGAATCCAGTGCTTCAATATTTCCGAGCATCAAAGCACTGTGATATGTTTGGGCTTTATCGCATTACGCTCGGTCAGTACAGAAGGAAGGGAAAAAGCCTACAAACTAACAGCGTTGATTAGCAACGACCTGGGACAGATTCATCTGTATTTCAGCTGCCCGAATTGCGTCGTCTATGTGCAAATTAATCTAGGCATAATCCAGACCCGTTTTTGGCATTCACCTTCTTGATTCTTCCGTAATGTAGAAACTCCGGAATCCACTTTTTCTAGCTCATGTTTAATCGCCTGAGAAAGAGTACTGCATACATCATATAAGTTAAGCTCGAGAAAGGTAAAGAATTTAAACCTTACAAATGGTCATTTTGCAGCGCCAATGCCACATATGATTTGATCTGTTCAATCTCTGAAAGTATCTCTTTGACCTCGCCTTTCTCAACTTTCCACATCAATATCCTCCTCACTCTCTTTGATCCTTCTCCATCTTGCAGTTTACTCGACAATTGTTCTAAACCGATCTTAAACTTATCGAGAGGGCCATTAGAAATGCCAAGTGATCTAATTGAAGTGAGCCAAGGATCGCCCTGCTTTGCTTCCTGAACACGACTTTGTAAAATAATCAGAAGGTTGTGAAGGCCGGAGAGTTTTTCCAAGACATCCATGCGGTCTGATGGAGCATCCTTCACGCTTTTCAGGTAGCTGATAACTTTGGCAGCGACGTCGATTAGAGTGATGAGACTAGCGACAAATCCTACTGGATCCATGGGACAAGAGTGGAAGCGTTGATGAAGTGGGGGGTTCGGTTTCGAGAACGGAGGTATAAATGAGAAGTTCTTGAGAGCTGACAAGTGATTGATAGATGGAGCATTACTGTGACTAAGTACTCGCAGGGTTATTCTCCCATTCAGCGTTGGCAGGCTTCGATAAGTATGGCAGATACATACATAGTTATGTTTGCGGTGCGAGATTAGCGCGGAGGCTTTTGTTTCAAGGTGGGAATTGAACTTGCTCACCAGATTGGGGGATACCTACCAGATACCTATGTATAAAATATGGTCAAATGAAGTAATGGGGTAGGTGAAAGTTGAATGTAAAAGGCGAATTCAACTTAGTACATGAGGGAATCTCAACTAACGGCATTGGATACGCGTAGAACATTAAACAATCATCGATAATCGATCAAATATGGTTCGCCACAACTACAGATCATTGGAAACCAAAAAAAAAAAAAAAAAAAAACCAATTCCTCGCAAAGGCGTGAAGGGGATGGTGGATTAAAGGATTTAGTTCAAAGCAATTAATGGGAACACAGTGATGGCAGAGCGAGTATCGCGAAAGGTATCACATATTAGCTTCCGCGAGGAAAGAGATGAAATGGACGATGAGGACTAACGAGAGATACTAAGAAGTGTATGGCTACAGATGCCAGTCTAAGTACAGGGACCTGTTATTGATATACGGGAAATGAGTGATTACAGTAGTATACAATAAAGTATGGGGTTCAAAGATAAAAATTGTAATGGAGTCTAGTCGGGAAAACCTTTCAGTAGGCCGTCACGCGTCCCATGACGCGACTGAGGCTGTCTATGAGGAGGAAGCGTAAATGAGGATGAACGGATATATATAAAGTGCACACGCTCACCCATAACCATAGTCGGGCTAGCTGCTACCAGAGTGGGAAGAGACAAAAGGCGCCTTCGAATACCACCTTCTGCCCTAACAGGTACATAGAGCTCCATGGCCGTCTCTTTTTGTTTGTCGAGCTGTTGCTCAGCCTGTGATTTTAATATTTTGCTGCTATGTGCATATCGTCAGCAGATGCAAGAGAATCGGAAATAAAGTAGAGAGACTCACTCGATCGCGTGGATGTGAAGATGATATACCATCGCTTGAACGTTGCGCACAGTGTCGCGACATCCAGGGCGCTGACACACGAGCTGATCACTTTCTCCGAGACCGGAACGTTCCATAAGTTTCATAGCCTCCTCGCGCTGTTACGACAAATTGAGCGACGTAAGCTACTTAAAAAAGACAATGACGCACAGATTTAGCCAAGGAGTCTGTGCTAGACTGAGGGCGAATAACCTTTAGCTTTTGACTCATGTGCTGAATAGATGTATATTCAGAGACAGCATGGCCATCTACCCTGATCCACATCTTCCGGACAGAAGAGGAAGGCGAACTTAGGCGTGTAGAAGTGGAAGATAGAGTAAGCGCAGGAGCGGAGTCAGGAGTGAGTGCTGAAGCGGACGACGCGGGAGTGAGTGCTGGGGCGGGCGCGGCGTCAGTATCAAGCGGCTGCCCATTGCGATAGCGAATGATAATCTCCTGCACCGGCGTACTGCCTGTGCTACTGCTACTGCTGGTATTACTGCTAGTCGGCGATAACCTTCCAGCGCCAGGTTTAGAAAAGTACGACCAGGTGCTCGAAGCGTCACTGTTGTCGCGCTTTTCTTCATAGCCGGTTTGCGATGGGAAGAAGGTCGCATTCAAGAGAGGTCCCAGGAAGCGACTCTCAGGAGGATAAGGACCGCTGATGCCTCGAGCGAGAATGGACGGCTTCGAATCCAGCTGAATGGAGGGAAGAAGAGAAAGGCGCATTGCACCCTCAAGGACGCAGTGGAGAGAACAGGGATCCATGTCCGTTACAGAGAGCGGCGAATGCTACTTGAATGAGAGATAAGGAAGAGAGAAACACATCCATCTGACCACGCACCATTTATACGCTCAAGACTTCGTGCTTTGCCATTGCTTACGGTGGCCTGAAAGCTACACAGGCCACCATGCTTGAACAGATGGAGAGCTGCAACAATTCATGACCAAATTCGGCCATTTGCTGGCCACTCAACCACAGCAGTTCTGCAGCAGGCTATTGTCTGCTGGTACACGCGACCACATGCATCACGCATCCCAACGCGCTTTGTCAGTGAACCGCGAGCAACTGTAGGTGCGTGTGAGGCTTTGTCCACGATTGTAAAGGAATATCTCTAGGTTTGAGGCCGTAGTGACATCTTCAGAGAATTGGAATGAAGGGCGGTTCAACTTCGAGAGGGTACAGTGAGGGTGGTTGTTGACCGTCAGAGTTGGGTCAGAGGGGCCCGCCAGCTTGGTACCTACCGAGATGCCCTTGAGTTGATCCGCATCATCAGACTCGCACGGACCACACATGAATACATGCTTCGCGCCTAGCTGCATAACAACAACCAAAATTCGATTTCAAGACTTTGCATTACAGCTTCATTACAACCTTTTGCTATTTCTCTGATCTCTTATCTTATTGAACCCTGCAACATGTGCCTGAGGTCTGAGTGCTGAAATATCTGTTGGAAATACAAACTTGACGCCTGCCCCGCCGGAAGTTCGGCTGACCTCGGACCGTTACGGGCAGTATTAGTATGTGGACGGACACTGGTTTCTGTATTGTTCTTCATTGGTATACTGTATTCTGTATACAACGGCTACATATTTACATATAAGCTTGCGTATTTTATTTGTAGTTCTTCACTCGTTTGTCACCTAAATAGCGGTTTTAGCCGTCTCATCGGTGTTATTTCAACAATTTCAACAATCTACTCATTCAAGTTTCCTTTTAAAACTCTTACGGACCTACTTTTGACGATCTCTTCGCCAAAGATGACTTCCTGCAGTGACCTTAACGATGGTAAGGGTGCGTTCGGACTCAGAATCTCGCATTTTGATGGCGGATTCTAGGTAGTCGAGATTATCATCACATGTTTTGAGCGTCCCGTGCTAATGTGACGATCTGTGATGCTCACATATGGAGATGCGAGTGTTTGTTGATCGTGTGTCTCTCTTTATCTTTCTCTCATCTAAAAGACATGAATACATGTAATCGCTTCCCTAACTCATTAAAAATACGGTCGGGATGCCCATGAATCAACTCATTGATCCAAGCTGCTTTAGAAAGTGCTGATGTGTGATATGGTTGTTGCCAGTAATTGCCTTGTTGGTAGAGTATTGCCATAATTCCAATGAAATGGAGGGAGTAAGCAGTTGCCGTGAGTACTCACTAGTATAATAACGCCCTCTCGTTGTCAGACAGCATGATATAATGAGGGATGTAGTTCGAAATAGTCGGTTTTGCGACGGCAGATATCTATTGATCTAGCATAGATCTTATCATTACTATATTTAGTGGGGATGACCAATCCCACTGATAGGCCGGGAAGCGTGACATCACGCACTGTGACCAAAATCGTCACAAACCTTGACCCAAGCCGTAGTTCATGCAGCCGCGTGAAATGCCTTACACCCGCTTGCCAGCATGTGG
>JASFDF010000222.1:0-35422 GCA_036937115.1 Nidularia sp. FH-822889
ACTGGTAATTATCTTCTGATGTGTGGATCATTTACTAAGTTAGAACCCACAAGAACTGGAAGGGTGCAGCACATAAGATGAAGCCAATGGTAAGCAGCAGGGATAACAGAGATGCAAGTAGATGAACAAGGCCAAGACAATTCAAACCCAGATATTTCCCCAAAAAATGATAAATATGCACAAATCAACATAGAATGTAAGTTGGTAGTTTACTTGTAACATAATGCTTTATAAGTCAGTGTAAACAAAGTTCTATTAAATCATCAGCAACAATCCAATATTCTCACACATGACTGTTTGGTACCAGATTGTTGCCTTTTTTGACCTCCAATGTTTGACTACAGTCCTGTGGTTAGTCTAGTAAACAGCAGCCAACCAGGCAGAAATGAAAGAAAAAACTATCTACCAGAGACTAGACTTAGTCACTAGTTGTCAACTATCCAACTTATCTCTAGCAACTTTCTAACCCTGCTTGACTTCCTTCCAATGTGTGGATCACATCCTAAGTTAGAATCCACAAGAACTGATAGGGTGTAGCACATAAGATGAAGCTGACAGTTCTTACCTTTAGCATTATGGTCAGAATCCTTTCCAACATCTCTTTTGATGTTTCCAATATAGCACTATCATAACCTACAACCTCAAGTTCTTGAATTACATTGTGAACAAACATGACAAGAAGTGTTATCAAAGTCCAGTCATGGCCAGACATTTATGTGCATACCCATTATCTAATGATCCAGTAATAGACATACAAAGATCAGAATCTATTTATTTAATTACACACTTTTCTTATGTATAATGCTAAAGTATTCACTTTTCCTTGACTATTCATAACAAAATATTTCTCAATTATTGGCTAAAATTTTGCTCAAATGACTTAGTTTGCTCACACCTCATAATATTTTTAGTGCAGGGCATGATCAACCAATGTACAAAGGTCTACTCATAGTAATCTACAATGGTCTGTGCATAGTATATGAAGTATAACTATTTCTGTCATTGGCTAGTCCAAATATAACTGCTTATGTGATAAATCATTCTTATTAAAAGATAAGAAAGAAATACAGCAGGTATGAATATTATCATATACTGAAAACCAGACCACACTTCTGACATTCTTCTGACCATCCCCAACCCTTGTCTGATATTTCCAATTATCATTACACCTGGTTTCTCATTCACTTCATTACCTTTTCTCTGCTGAACAACACTTGAATCCTCATCAGAACAATATTTCTATTATGAACATTTCCAATATCCTTCTACTACCAAGATTCCATTTCTGACACTTATTATGATACCCAGTCCTATTATGATTCTGTTGTTACTAGTTACCATTCTCCTGTTAGTTATATAATTAACTCTCAATGTATTTAAGTAGCTAGTTCTCATCCTGTACCCACAACCTGAATATCAACTGAGATATCACATTCTCTCTGCTTAACTTCTGAGTCTTGCTCATCTTCTGACCTTCCAACTTCCTTCTGACCCTCCTTCTAGCTGACTTAGGTCAGTTAGCCTCCCTCTCCAATCTTGGTACTATCTTCCAACATGTGGAACACACTTGCAAGTTGAACCCACAAGAACTGGAAGGGCACAGCACATAAGCTGAAGCCAACGGTTCTTATTTGTTAGTGTTACAGTTGAAAATCCTTCTGACACTACTTCCAACATTTGCTATGACCTCTAGTTCCTAATTTAGTTTGGGAATGAGTCTTGACAGTTGTTGAGGTTGAGCATTTTGCATATCTTCAGAGTATGGCCATTGGAAGGCTTGGATTACATTTATATCCTAAAGAATTATCCAAGATTATCTATGCTCAATCCAGAAGAATGCACAGTCAAGGAAGAGAAAGAGACCAATGGAGACAAAAGTTAGAAATGAGGCAAAGACTTAGTATCTCATGCATAATACAGAATTTAGATATTCATGTGTCATAAGACTGATTTATGAATCCCACATTTCTTATATGACTAACACTGAACTACAGCTGGATTGTTCAGTGTTATTCCTAAGGGTTAAATGTCAATAACATTTACCCCTTCATTACATTCCAATGTTAAGCCTTAGTATCAGGCCAAAATGTTAATAACCCTTAATATAATCTTAAGAACAAATGAGTCACAAATAGGTGTAACTGACATGTCGGGTTTGAGATGACTGGGTGGCTCGGTCGATTCTTCGATCGAGGGCTCGAAAAAATAAAAATTGAATTTCTAGTTCATTGTTCTCTTCCACCAGGTCAAACAGCCATATCTCTGCCAAAAGGTCCAATCTGGAATCATTTCTTACCTGGTGAGAAGCGAAATGGATCACATATTCATGCCCATTGTCATGGTTGCATTGAAAAGCGATGTCAAATGGGAGCAACTATTGAACTCGGTGATGAAGGAAATCCGAAGCTGTCAGCAGAATCCTGGGCAATCAATGGTGAGTATCACGTACTAGCGTGGACTTCGGCTTCCCTAATCCACATTAATCAGCAATGAAAGCCCGTGCTGGTGGAGTACTTGGGGTTAAAGATTCGATGGTCGCACATATACTAGGAAAGGTGGAAGTGGCCGATACCCGAATGCTAGTGGAGGCTCGAAAGACAGCAAGGGCTGCGAAGGACTCGAAGGACCCAGCTGCACATAATAATAACTCCTTATAATCAAGTCTTAATTAAGGGCAATATTTAAGTGTTGAGGCTTAAGAAAAATAATTGGGGTTAATAACCCCTTAGAAAAAAACACTGGAATCGTTACCTGAATCGAATTTGTTCAACTTGAGGAGGTTATATATTCGGACCATTGGTCATACTAGAGTTGGACCTCTGATGTACTCCTGCTGGATGATATAGGACATTCGTTTTTACTGAGACTCACGATGGAGTTAAATTTTGTGGCGAAATGTCAGCCACATCCAAATACCAAACCGAATTCGAGCTATAAATATAGTCCCAAAATAAACGAATCCTCATTATGCTCCAATACTACATATATAACACCATTCCAAACATGGAGAAGGATAGTTTACAGATTAAAGGGTCTCATTTTCCTGATAGTCAACTTTTCACGGTATCAATGAGATAGGCTCATACTACGTTGAGCGTTATATTCAAAGTTTCGAGGAATGGCATGGGACCAGCCTAAATTTAAATCACTGGTAAGTAACATGTAATTGGTGAGAAGGATCCTTAGAACATACGCCTATCAAGGAGACATGCAGAGCCCCTAGCTGCACTCGTCCTTTGGGTGTGGTCGCAGGAATGGTAACCGTGAAGTTTTGATGGGGAGGCTTGAACCCTGGGGCATTTGCGTGATACTCTGGGTTATATGGCCCATTATAAAGAATTGACCCCAATAAATCTTCAGGTGGAATACAGGGACTAGATGGGCAAGACTGGAGTGCGAGCACCATAGCCACTTCCGTCGAACCAGAAAGTGAGTTCTATGCTCATATCGTATCAGCACGACAAGGAGAAAAAATGCTGGGCGTACTGGACGATCTATCTCAATAGTAATATTTGAACCAGCAGACACTGTTGTTCCATCGGCGGGGTAGCCTATGACAGCACGCTGTGCAAAGGTGGCAGCAGCGAGCAATACTGTTGCAGTACACACAAGCAGGAATTTCATTTAGACAGTTACTCGACGAGGGATCCTGGTTGCAGAGTGACAAAGGTGAACTGAAAAATTGTCACTAACGGAAGCCATTTTATACTCCCAGATTGGTGCCGCATGCGATATTCCAGTACGTACCAGGACGAATGACGCTCGACTTAAATATAGGCAAAACACGGTATACAGCTCCATCATGCCCGTACGCGTGGTTTCATTCTAGGCTGTGCGGAGAAAATCCACCGTCCGGCTCCAAACCGGAGATCATTGTCGTATAGCATCTTAGCATATCCTTAAGCGGGATCATTCCTTGAAAGTTCTCTAATGGTCGAAGGGGGCGGATGATGTTAACGATTTGGCAAGTGAATCCCAAGTATATAGCCAAATGTTTTGAGTCTACCTCGTAGCAAACATGATTGAAATACGTGAGAAGAGCGAATAGCTCACTGAGAAGAAGTGGGGCTCGAAACATCGGTTCTTGCTCACCTGATGGTTATCATGGAGGATCCGCGAAGTCGAAGTTGTGGGTGGAAGGTGGCTGATGTTGTGTCATGTTTACCGACCGGAAGGCTAGACCATATGACTCCAGTTGTCAATCGAGTTGTGCTTCCAGCCGAGGTTCTGCAAGGCTCACAAGTTCTAGATCGCGGATATCAACTAGCAGTCCACTTCCAATGTATTTTGTTACATTCCCCGATGCTATGAAGAATTCACGCAAGAACTCCACATCTTGTTGATCCTTAGTTAAGTGATCGCCAGATTCAGATTCAATTATACTCGCGCTCCTGCCCATATTACCTATTCTCGCGGTCAAGAACGGAGGCATCAATGATCGTCTATTCAAATCAAGTTTCAACATTTATCTAATGTGCCAATTGTCGGAGTCTGGAAATCACCGGAAATAGAGCAGAGCCACAGGTGTATCGACGACATCAGGAATTTCTCGTATTGCAAATCTTCCGCAACACTAGCCATTTCTCGAAGAATCTCATAGATTTATGTGATTTTAGCTATTTTCGAAATCAATTAAAGTAGCGAAAAAACAAAAGATGGCCCCTAAGATATCATCAATTTTACGAGAACTTTCATGAATCTTAGCTGGCATTAGCTGACTTTACTTGCTATTTGCAGCAACTAGACACTTAGTTTGTTCATATACAACACTTATACAAGATGAAAAAGAGAGAGTAACAATATATTGAACTATTTCTAATGGTTACATTCAAGTTATGAATTAAACAGATATAGTGATTAACTACAGCTACTAGCTATCTATGATCTACCAATCACCTTTAATGACTCCTTATTGAGCATAGATTGAGGAGTATAATAAAACTTCTAATATGACAAAAATACCTTTCATTTTACTTACCCAGACTACCAGTAAATGATACCTGGAATGACTATGGAGATATCAAGTATAAAATGAATACATGGAGAAAATCAGAGTTGGCTACACTGCAGAAATTGGCTTCCAAATCCACCAGATTTAGAGTGTATAAATAGTGGATAAAATAAAAATATATATGTACCTCTATCTGCCAGATATGGGGAGAATATATTTGTAATATGTTCTACAATAAATCCAATCTTTATTTGCTATATTTATTGTAAATAAATTCACATAATGACCATCTGAGAAATTGAGAATATATTTAAAATAAAAAATACATTAATATGCTGGATATGGTGTTGGAGAAAATAAGAATAAATCTGCCAGATATAGTCAAAGTGTCTTCTCCATCAATCCACTGGATATATTATGAATTTATTGAATCATGTGATTCTCATGTGACCTACAATCACTGTTATCTCCTCACTCAGATCATGGAGGCATCTGAGCTCTGCAACTGAGGACTGCAGTAGGCCATACATATACTTAGTGTCAAAACATGTCTGGTAATTATAAGGCCTTCCCACTCTCAATAATGCTTGAATTTCTTGCTAACCAACTGTACATGACCCAAAAGGTGAGAGTGGAAAGGCCTTATAATTACCAGATGTGTTTCGATGCTAAGTATATGTATGGCCTACAGTAGTCCTTGGTCCTGGAGCTCAGACTGGGGGTTGGAAATGTCACCAGGGCCTGTGGCAGTGATGTGTCACACTATGTCACACATGGCACCATAAAACCTGGTACACAACTCTTTTGACAAGTTCTTGGTCAATTTTTGACCAATTTTTATGTGGTTTTCACTTAATAAAATATACAATAGTGTAAATAATATATTTTCAATGATAAAACAGCATTCAGTGCAGTTAAATAGGTGTAAAAGGCATAACATATTATGTATTCTACTCTTCATCTTCCTAATTCTGTTTATCATCATTATCATCATCATAACCTGGAAAAATCTCCTGATCACTTTCCTGAGCACTTGTACTGTAGCATGCAAAAATAATGCACGACATTTTGTGTTGAGTTTTTCTACTTCATCCATTCATTCCTCATGGAAAAAATTACTATATTCCACATCTGAGTTGAGATTTTAGTTTTAAAGTATCACCAGCTTCAGTGTATAAAATCTGAAAAATAATAAGTGAAAACTGGGTAAGATATTGAACACTGAATGTTGTGATGAGTACCAGGTGTGACACTGTCACACAACACACATTGCATCCACCAAGATTCAACCCTCTGTTGAAAATCATCAATGAATTCTACCATTGTAAAACTTTGCAAACAACTTCTTCTTGAGCTCCTCTATCCCTCTACATTATGACTGTCTGCACTCCAACTAAGAAAGCCCAGATATTTAGCATGGCACAAGGTGGAGCAAAATTTACAGATATTGCCAACTCTCTTCACATCCACCCATTTACAGTGTCCTGAACCTATCATAAACTTGCAGCACAAGGCCCCAACCCTGATTTCTATAAGAAGATGCCAAAAACTGGTCAACCTCAAGCTATCAGCACCTGTGAGGAGCACCATGCTGGATGTGCCATCATCAGTGGCCATTGCCAAGATGCAACAGATGTTCAGCATGAGCTTTTCCCAAGCCTCCACCCATCAACAGTTTGGAGGATGTTTATTCAAATGGGTCTGAATGGCAGTGTTTGCAGAAGGAAGCCATGGTTGTCAAAATGGCACATCCTTAGGCAAAAACTCTGGGCACAGTCATTTGTTTGCAGGAGGATTTATTTTTGGTGGAAAGTGTGGTACACTGATGAGTCAAAATTTAATCTTTTTGGTTCAGATGGGAAAGTTTACTGCTGCTGGAGGCCTGGGGAAGAAATGCTGGAGAGAAATGTCAAGAAGATGGTAAAGCATGGGGGTGGGAGTATTATGGTGTGGGGATGTGTATCATGGAATGGACCTGGATTCCTTCACCACATCAAAGACTGCATAAATGCTGGCTGCTCAATACTGCTACATATTAACAGAATCCTTCCTTGGTTCACTCCACAATCAAAAAACACACCCTCAAAATGTAATATTTCAGCAGGACAACAATCCAAAACATACATCCAAGCTTGCAAAGGCTTGGTTTGACAAGAACCACATATGAGTACTCCCCTGGGCACCATCCTCACCAGACCAAAACATCATTGAGCATGTCTGGGACCATGTAGATCATCATTTGCATGCTTGGGCAGTCAAACCACAAAATTTTGAGGAGCTATGGGTTGCTTTGCAGGAGGAGTGAGCCAATGTGGATCATGCTTATATTTGGAACCTCTATAACTCAATTCCATGACACATTGAAGCTCTTTATAATGCAAATGGACTATACACTAAGCACTAATGTTTGGTGTGTTTTTTTGCCTATTCTTGCTCTGTAATTTCTTTTGCAAGCCTGTTCAATTTTCCATCATTTTGGTGAAAGGATATCTATTTTATATCTTGTATTATAACATCAATTTTCATTATATATACATAGAATTCTATCTGTACAATCTACTCAATAATACTCACAATCCTGTTGAATTTTATTGCAAACAGATTACCTGTTGCTGAGAGATTGCATTGTCAAACATGAGAGCATAGAAAATTTAGTCATGTGCATTATTTTTGCATGCCACTGTAATTTGTACATTTTCATCCTTCAATGCCCATTTCCCCTCTTTATATTTATCAATAGCTGATTTAATAGCATCTTTTAATTTTGCAACCACACTCCCTTTGTGAACACCCTTAGGGATAGGGGCACCTGCAATCCTGAAAGCAAGAAACTGATATTTCAGTTTGTCTCCTTTCAAATCATCTACTTTTTCTTGTTGAACTCAAGTATGATAGCAGCAAGATGAGAGGCTTCCTGGTTATCTTTGTTATTTTTATTTTGTTTTTTGGCAACTTTTTCAGGAATTTTCTTTTCATTGAGAAGGACAATATCATTTAGCTTCTTCTTTTCTTCTTTATTTGTTTCATGCCCCATTTTTCAAATATATAAATGTGTATCTTCAGTGAACATTACATCCATAAAAGCAGCAGTATTATTTTCCACATACATTGCACATGCATTGTATTGGAGAAGTGTGAGTTGAGGCTAGCACCTTATCATGACATGAAATTGACCTAATGCTCCTTCATTTACATCATTTGTTGCTGGCATCCAGGCCATGTCTTTTTCTTCCATGTAGCTTCAACAATAAAACCATTTGGTGCATATTCTGATGTGAATTGTTTCCATGATTCAAGTGCACCACTAAAAAATGCAACTGTTGCACCTTTCAAATGTAGAAGTTCAGGTGCCAATTTGTTAACTGTATCAATGAACTCCTTTGATCTCCAAGGCTGGCCATTAAATGTTCCTGTCTCAAATGTAACATTTTCCCCAATCAAGAATGTAGGATCTTCAATTATTCTGCCCATAAATGATTCACTCTTCTTGTTCAGTGGTCCAAGGTCTTGTATAGTTTTCATGTAAAGGTGTGATACTGCCTGTGCATAAATTGCCAGAACTGCAAGTTCTGTTTGAGTTGGAACATTATTTAGTGCTTTGATCAAACTTGCCTCCATGTGATTCAAGCCACCCTGGGTTTTCTTTTGTTTCACATATTCCATATACTCCAGAAATTGTTCTTGATA
The DNA here is from genome assembly GCA_036937115.1 of Nidularia sp. FH-822889. Taxonomy (NCBI): domain Eukaryota; kingdom Fungi; phylum Basidiomycota; class Agaricomycetes; order Agaricales; family Nidulariaceae; genus Nidularia; species Nidularia sp. FH-822889. Next base: position 8,639 of record JASFDF010000222.1, read on the forward strand.
AACAGTTAAAACTGCAGCTGCCTCACAGTGAGATTTTAAGTGAGTGTTTGATGTGTCAGGGAATGTAAAATCCTTTTCAAATTTGTTTTTCCACCAAATGCAAAACTGGTCATGGTGACCACTCTTATCATTTTTGTTATTCAAAGTGTCACCAGCAATTTTTGTTTCTTTGATTGCACCTAAAGATGAATTCTTTACAGCACATTGAACAGCTTCAGAAAGATCAGTTTTTTGCTTGCTTCATCTGCAATAATTGATGCATTTGTTTTATTTGGAAGATTACCAGTGTTCAAAGTGTGTCAGAGGTAAACCAGGTACTGACAACTTTAGTCCAAGTCTAGTGTCAAGGACAGGATAAGACTAGTCAACATAAGTTAACTAGAAGGAAAGTCAGAAGGGGGTTGGAAGGTTGGAAGTGAATCAGAAAGACTTAGTAGTAACTTAGTCAGAGGACTAGAGATGATCTTAGTTAATATTCAGATTGGAGACTATGGTACAGAAGTGAGCTACTTAAATACAAGTATTGCTAATTATAATAGTAAAAGCAGAAGTAGCAATACTATGGATATGAGGAATAATAAAAGTCCTTGACACATAATAAAAGTAGCAGAAATGAGAGCAGAAGCATAACTGAGCAGAAACATACTTGGAAACAGTAATTGTATCATGAGTGTCAAATAATAAAAACAATAGTTTGGAGTTTAGCAATGAATGGAAACAGACAGAAAATGTTGGAAGCATATCAGGGAATCATATCACAGTGTCAGAAAGTGTTGGAAGATGTCATGAAATATTGTGGATGTAACACAATGTCCATTTTCAACAATAAGTATCTGAGTAAATCTAATTAATAGGAATGCAATGAATGTGAGCAACAATGAGTGCAATGGGTGCTGTTGTCATATCCTGTTACAGCTGTTACTTATCACCCATTTTGTCACACCCCAACTCACCACAATCCTAAATTCTTGCAGCTAAGCCTCAGCTGCACAGCCACATTTCAGCCATGTCAGCCACATCTCAGCCAACTACACATTTTGTTAGAAGTAGTGACCTACACAGCTTTCTTTACACTGCCTTCATCTTTTGTTTCATATCTATTTTTATTATTGTTTTATTATTGTTTCCACAGCACACAGCTTTGCTGTGTTCCACATTTATATAAGCCTGCAGTCCTAGAGTGTAGTTCCCCAGTTACTCACTCCAGGACTCAGGTTAGTACCTATATTCTCTTTCACAATATACTAGTTACTCACTCCAGGACTCAGCCTTAGCTTGTCTTGCTCATTGCAAGTGTTGAACTGCTCTGCTGCTCTTCCTACTTCAACACATTTCAGATATTCTGCATTGAGTCTCCATTTTATAGTAGTCTTCTTTCAAGTTTTTTATATTTATATCCACAAAGCCTTTTAGTTAGCAACCTTAGGCTACACATATTCTCTGTTCTTCTGACTCTCTCCACACTTTAGTTACAACATGACCTCTACTTCCACATGCTTTGGATATCTTCATTTGACTTAGTATCAAATAGCTTATCTCTAGAAATAGTATATAAGCAGTAGTATTCAAGTTGTAACTCTCTAGTTTGTTAATTGTATTGTCATCCACTTCCTAGCTTGATATGTATTCTATACTCTCTCAACCTCTTGTCTGATACTTTGGCCACTGCAACCAATCTTGAGCTGAACTCTTGTTGTTCATTCTAACTCTGTTCTTATTACCTGTATATTTGAAATACAGGACTAGGATAGTGGGTGATGCAGCACATAGGTTGAAGCCAATGTCCTACATTGTCTAGCATCTCTAGATATTATAGGGTTCACTCCTCAGCCATACTGTCCTCCTTTTCCAGCTGTGTTCAAGTCTTGACAGCTGTAAAGAGCTGATGCATTCCTTGTCATGTTGTGGATCAAAGAGTGACTGATGGTTTAACTCTCATTCTACTGAGTGTTTTCTAGGGAAATTTTCTCAAAAATTTCAAAAATAGGAGGATTCATTCAATTATAGAAGAGTTTTTGACACAATAGAAAAAGGAAATAAAGGCCAATTACATAAATATTATAAAAGGAAATTTTCTCAAAAATTCCAAAAATAGGAGGATTCATACAATTATAGAAGAGTTTTTGACACAATAGAAAAAGGAAATAAAGGCCAATTACATAAATATTGGAAAAAGCAGTAGAAAATCCTCAAATATTGATCATTAATGCAAAAAACTACGATTCAATGGGCTATTGTTTGATTTCATAAGAGGTACAAGCTGCCAAGTTATTCACAAAATGCTGTTCATGTCTTGAGTGCAAATTTTGTCCATGATCAACACCCCAGCATCCACTATATTTCCCACACTTTTTGCAAGGTGCTGTGCATGTTTCTGGACAGTTTAGAATATTACTGTTTCCTGGGCAAGTTTCCTTCAAGCAACAACAGCATTTTCTCACTATTTGACTTTTCCAATTTTGAGTAACACATTGCTGCTTGACCTGCCTATCCATGCTGTAAATGATAATAAGTTACATTATAATCATAATAGACTTAACCACTCACACTGAAGAGAAAGCCACATTATCAGTCATATACTCACTGTCATTCCTGTTATTTTCCAAAATTAGTCCACTATGAATATTCTGCAAGTGAGAAATTCTAGATACTTACAGTTTTAGGACTGATTGTAGTTGTGTTTGAAGCTCAATAGATGGTTGTTCTGCTGGTGATTTTGTTTCTGGAAGCTGGATTAACAGGCCTCAGAATACAGCAATTTCAGTTGAAATTGAGGAAGACCCTGGGTTTTCTGGGTCTAAATCAATAACACCACAGGAGGGCTGTGTTGGACTTGTTGTTCCAGTCAGAATTCAGGAAAGGGAGATGACTCCCAGCAAAGATTTCATGACTCTGCTGAATAAGATCCATCTTATCTTGAATCATTTCCTAAGAAGCACAGATATTGTTTACTCTGTTCCATGTTTTTGCATATGCAGCAAGAACTTCAGTGGTAACATACAAATGGTCCTTTCTATCAGCAGACTGATTCCATTCACAAGCAAATGCCTGGTAATCAAGCTTTGCTCTTCTGGTGGCTGTTACAAGTGCTGTGTATTCATGTGCTTTGATGAAGAATTACCATTGAGCTTCCATAGTTGTTTGAGGGAGTAAACCTTGCCTACAGCATAGCCAATGATCAGTGGGTGATAATTGTAACTCTGCTTCTGCCTCTTCACTATATGGCTGCATTGAAAGGTGTGTTCAGACTACCTCTGTTATCCTTAGAGTCAATGCTGCATAATAAATGGACCTTTAATACAAACTTACCAGGAAGAGTACAAATACCATATGTTCTTGTGTTCTCTCATATAAGTCACCATTGAGCCATCTGTGAATTTGGCAATGCAGATAACAGTTTCACCATTTTCATCCTACATTTATTCCAATAATTGGATCTAAAATGCGTTTATATTTTAATACATATAAGACTACATAAAATATTAAATTTATGATTTTAGGAAATATATTGAGCTCAAAAAATAAAATGTAAAGACATGCACAAGCCATGGGGTGACCGCATTTCTGTGGCTGTGCAGGTACAGCCAAATTTGGTAATGGCAGATAACATTGGGCCATGGCAGATAACGGTTTCGCTATTTTCATCCTACAGATATTCAAATAAATAAATGTAAAATGTGTTTATATTTCATCACATAGGACTATATTAAATATTACATTCGTGATTTTAGGGAATATATTGAGCTAAAAAAGTCGAACGGAACGTTGAAAAAATGGCAGAATACAGCCACATGGCAGATAACATGACAGATAGCACCCAGTACAACCGGAGGTAAATGACAGATGCATAAGTGACGTGGCAAATAGAAACCAACAGTTTATGATCTTAATCGTTCAACGTCAATGTGCCGCCTGCTCTCCTCCGTCCAAGTACCTATACACCAGTACACCTTCGCCTTTATTCAGCTATATGCACGTTCATCTCAACTGGATGCCGTCCTTAGTACAACATCTACTCGTTTTCAAAATGGCTCTCAATGTAATATTTAAAACTATGGACCATATCTTTGTTCACAGTCCACAGTTCGATGATCTTCCCAAGCCAAATTCATCATTATCTCCTTCGGATCACAATCCCATCCTTGACAGTGTACAACATCCACCCAACACCATACTACTTTATCTTTATCTTGCTCCATTGCCTCTCTTATGCGACTATGAACCTTGGCTGGTTCACAAATCTTGCTATTATCTGGGGCTATTACCGCTTGTTACCACCCTTATCAACACTATAGCATCTTATAGTACTACGGTAACAGCATCTTTTAGCTTATCATCGCACGGCAAATGCACGGCACATTACCTTCATGTCGCTTGCAGCTCAAATATGGGGCATTGCAATAAAATATACTAACTGTAAACTGCTCTCTTCGCTTGTACATCTACTTAGCTTATAGTTACCTAACTGCACATATACATACTTGAGGATAAGCTAACTAGGCCTTTGATTTATAATTGACATAATACTTATATAATATAGTTAGCCAGAATTTGCTCCCAAGTCTCAAGATACTTGTCATTTTCGAGACAAGCATAGTGGGTGCCATGATATGATCAAACTACCTACTGTTGGAAATTATTGGTAACATCGAGCTTGTCGCACTGCCATTTTACTCCACTCCTTTATCCACTTTATTTTTGGTTACATTTACTTACTTTCGTATACTTGTGAGAACACTGCTTTCCGTAGTTTCCTACTTAGGTATTCTACTTTCTATCTTTAGCGGCTCCTTATTTTACTTATAACTTCGTTTACCTTGCTCAATATTACTTTGCTCATTTACACCCAAGTAACTGGAAGCCCTATCGTTGGCGTTATTTCAACACCTACAGCTAGCGTTTTTGACGTTAATTCTTTCTAAATATACTCTCCAAAGAAATCCCACAAGCTATGGACCCATAGCAGTGGTGTGAGATCCGATAAGAGAAAAAATGCATTCGGAAGAAATTTGAATCACCGGACTATGAAAGGTGCCACTAAAAACTATATCGTCGGTGGGCTTGGGGACGTATATACTCTAACATTTTTTTCACTAACAACTAGCTGTCTTTTTGTGGCATGCATTCTAGAACTAACGGCGAATGTACCCACTGGCAATACTTCAAGTTATAATTTTAATTTTAAATAATTTCAAATTTGCAAGCACATGGGAGTTTGACGGAATTTTGATGGAGCAACAAGTATACTTCCCGCAGCATCGTGTGCATCGCCCTCCGAAGGCTGTCCGTCAATTCGCGATGAAAAGACAACTCTTCGGGAGCTTGACGGGATCTTGTATAAACGCGTCGAAGCAAGAATAAAATGAGCCTACATTATTGTTAGAAGGCTGTCCGTCGAATCGCGACGAGCAGAAAACTCCCCTGAGTTCCAGATGCTTCCTAAATCAGTCCTATATTCTAGGATTGCAGATACAATAACTGTGTTTCAATTTGAAAAGCTTTGTGCTGGGGGTATATATATTCAATGTTATATACTGGATCGCGGTTAATTAATAGGGTGAAAATTATGGCACGCAGTCGTATTGGCGCTCACTGATATCACCCACAGTAAATTAGCAATGATCATGGGGACTATAAACCATATCTGTAATGATGATAATGCAGTGTGGGATAATGTACCCAAGAGCACAATAATACGAAGGATTGATGCTGAATCTTGATGGTCATATATAACTTGAGTCCAGAGTTTGGATCATTATTCACGCCCATTGTATACCTTGACTTTCATTCAGTCTGTGGAAACATGAACAACTCTATCATTGAAGACAAAGCGAAAATGTCAGCTGGCTCACCTCTTCCACCGATCCCCGACAATATTACTTTACTGTACGTCTTCATAAAATGATTTCTTTCCTTAATCCCTCATTTGGAGTGAGCAGCACTGGCCCACCGGTAAAACATCTCTATGACAATGTCCTCTAATTAGTGATAAATTGATATTCTCCAGCTCATTGGAATTATATTGAATTGGTGGCTGTATGGAATGCTCATTATGCAGTTCGGTGAGTGTTTCTATATATATTATAGAGGCTTTACGTGAATTAACACCGTAAAGTTTTCTATCTATACCGGTTTAAAAATGATCCTATTTACATTCGTTACATTGGTACGAAAAATTCCTCGACAGAAACGAATCTATTTGAATCTCATAATGCATGGTACATTAGTCTACGGCCTTTTCTTTCTTGAAACTGCTCAGTCTATATGTACAGCCGTCGACGCATTCCATTGGTTTGCCATTGGATTTGGAAATATGACCGTGCTCGGGACATTCATTTTGTCTAGCTTTGATGCACCATTAATGAGCTCTGTCATTTCATTCACCGTACAGTCAATGTTCTGCTGGAGGATCTGGATTTTAAGCAAGTCAAAGCTTCTATCTCTGGCATTACTCACGGTGAGCAGATTTTAGCTCATTCATCATTCAATTGCTGATTCCTTCACTGGCTTTAGTGTGCTTCAGTTTCAGCAATGTGTGGAGTTACGGTAGCCGTCATGGTATGAACACTTTGTGCATTAGAATGGTTCTTAAATTTAGCTGAAGCATCTAGAATCAAATTGCTGCGAACCCAGAAAAGATTATGCAAACTGCTTCGAGAATAGGAATCGTGGGTGATTTAAATTGCAAGCTCAACTGTGAGTTGAAAAGGTTTTTTCAGACCTGGCTGACTGGAAATGCTCTTACCGACACTAGTTTTTCTGTGACTTTGGCTATTCTGGTGAGTTCTAAATCTTCGCTGCTTCTTTGAGTATTGATTAATATCCCGACCATAGCTTCTCCGGTCAAGAAGATATAGACTCCAAGGAACGAAATATAAGCTGACAAAAATCCTGATTTTGATTGTGGAAACGAATGCAATTACAGGTACCTTATATTTATCATTTCGTGTCATCGCTATAAGGAGTGTTTCCCAAAGCTTCTGTCGCTATTATTGCTATGGTCATTCTCATTGCCAATCTTAAACAACAGGTGGAAATATCGTTGATTGGACGATAATACTGAACTGACACATGACTTCTTTATAGGGTAATACACTTTATATGGCTCCGTGAGTTGACTGCGATAACTAAACTTTATTATGAACTCTAACTCCCATTTAGATGCTATATTATTGGAAAACTGTTGGTTTCTTCTTAACATCTTTGCAAGGAACAGTATTCGACCAATATTTTAAACAGATATACGAACTCGTTCATGGCAGTGTTCAACAATCGCGCTTTCATCCGAGAGAGAGACGAAACCGCCTTTTTCTTTCCTAGAATATCGGACAATGCTAAGAATTCAACACGGGCTCTGCCTAAGAGCATTCACGTTTTAGAAGTTTTAGAACATAACGCTTGCACTCAGGAGGATTCAATCGATCTCAGAAATTTATCGAGCCCTCGAAAACCCGCAGCAACAAGCGTGCGTAGGAGGCTCATCGACCGGTCTGAATGTTACTGACTTATCTCTAATCATAGGGTCAAAGCAATAAAACTGCAAGGCACACCCATTTATGAATACCAGCTCTATTGTACATGCCAGCAATAAATGATCATGTTAGAGTCTGAAGTGCCTACTTATGCAACTGTCATGACGCATATGAGTTTGAAGGAAATCCAAGATCACAATTGTCCTACGCAGCGCATATATATAAATGAGTTGCGATTGTACCATATCTTTACATAACTCTTGTTAGTAACAAATGTCTTCAATTTATATAGATCTTGTATTATGAATGAATGCGATGTATAGGAGGACGGCAGAATAATAGTTAAATAATCGACAATCAAAAAGGCCTCGTCGTATCAGAGCGTCGAGTCTACGTTGCAAACACTTAGTATCTCTCTTTAACATGTAAATTCCAGCGATACACCATACACTCAGAGAAATTCCAACTCCGTTCGGTCATCTCATGTAGAAATTTCTTGACTATAGTCTTAATGACCAGCGTGTAAAATGCATATTTAAGTATTCTAGTTATGATACCTACGGTGACCATTAATTGGCGGTCCATGACCCGGAAGTTCTTCCTCAGATTGAAGAGACTTTATTCTTATGATTTCTTAGATGGTTAATATTTCAAAAAACACAAGCTCATGGATACAAATGAACTTTAAAGGTTAATCGGATTTAAAATATTAATTGGTTCTTTCCTTTCATCCTTCCGCAACTACTGCACATATCCCACTCACAAACCAACCCCAGTAACGAATAACTAAAGAATTGTACCTTTCTTCCACATATACAAAAGTCTGCGTTTACACTGTACAATATAATATTATAAGCATCTGCCTACATAGAATTATGTAGGAGTAGCTTGTATTGGCGTAGAGATGAGCGCCACCGTAAGAGCATTTCGAGGTGACTGCCAATTTAGGACATCATCTCATGCATTTTTTGTGTGTCTAGTGTAAAACAAATGAGGCGGCAAGGCGGCGGGGACTATCTAGGATAATAGATACTCCTATAACATACATAGTTGGCCCAATTAACCACAGACCTTTACAGAGCTTTTATTTGCTTTATTTGCTTATTTTTTAATATAAATTTTGGGGTCAGTGTTCCTTTCACCTTGTGTCAGTAGGAAAGGGGGGTGAGCTTGCAGGCTCCAGCTTGTGTCGCTCAGACATTCAACTCATCAGTCAAGAGGCACATTAAATGTTCCCCATTAAATATGTATTGAAGGACTTCATTACATCTTGAAACTAGGGTCTCAACAAAACCTGACAGACACATAAAGCAGCGAGCGTAAGTTTTCATAAATAACTGGTAGTGGGCTATGCCGCTTATCGGCCATACTTCTTTATGTTCAAAATAGAACTGGTGAATAGTAGGACCGGAAGTTGCCGAGCACTGATTCATTACTTCCGAATTGCCTCAAATGCAATTTTTTCAGAAAACAACATGCCTAATTTTGGCTTGCAGGTAGGAACCACTTTTTTTAAGGGCATGGAAAACTCATTTACGAAGGATTCTATCTCCGAGGTATAATCCTTCGTAAATGAAGTACCTCCTCAGAATTTCTACTACGGACATGAGAAGCTAAAAAAGCTTGATTCGTTAGTAGCACACGCAAATTACTGCATAGATTTTGGCAAGTACAGATAGCGTCTCATCGTTCCACAAATTCCTGCTGCAACCGTGATCCCTAGGCGATAGCGTTTGACAGAGCCTCGGTACTCGGTAGGCAGCAGGTAGCCCAATATCATGTGACAAGACGCGTCGATGGCCCGGCCAAATAATGACATGCAGTAGCCAAACATTTCCTTCACGAGTGGCTGAACTGTGTGCTCGGTAACTAAGTACCAACAAATTGTGACTAGGTGTGATCAGCCTGACTCGGGATTGTGGACGTGCCCTGTTAGGAATGTTTATTTACGCCTCTGAAGCCAAACACTAAAAGTTAAGCAGGAATGAAGTTTGAATGAAGTAGTCAATTGTAATTAGTGTTCGGCTAAATTTGTTATACAGTTTGCATACATTCACGAGTTCTGTAAGTACATGAAGATAGTAAATTATCATAGCAAAAGGATAGCGGAGCAAAATTAATAGCAAAGACGTAGGCACCAGTATTATATGAGGTTGCTAATTATATCAGAGCGGTAAGCCATTTATTAAGCGATAGTACAACGCGTCAACAATAAACCCGGCCAATATGATCTGACCATTTGGAACCGTCGCCAGGAAGAAATCCTTACAATCTTGAGGGTTATGGATATCGGTCTTGAGCAGTCGAGAAAGCATGAGTACACCTGCGAGGGAAACCCCGCTGTATACCAGCGGCCCGTGTCCATTCACGAACAGACCATAGCAGAGGAGGGATAGAAACCCTATTCCAGTCGCAAAACAGATAGGGATGGTCGAATTTCCGAGCAGCAGTGCTGGCGAATGCAATCCGATCTTAACATCGTCCACTTTATCCTGAAGACAAAGCTGCGTGAGACGGGTGGGAAAGGAGAGAAGCAAGGCAACTTACTTGATGCTGGTACACCGTCTCGTACGTGATAGTCCATAGGCATAAACCAACGTATACGGGAACAAGGATATTCCAGGGCAAAGTACCATCATCGCTAAGGTCTGCCCATCCCATAAAGATTCCTACGTTGAACATGATCCCCTTGATAAATAATGAAGTTAACATTAATCTGCGGATGGCGAAGTGACTGAAGTATACTTACGAGAGGTATCGGAGCAAGATTCGTCCAACGCTGTTGGAATATAAAAAGTCAAAAATCAACAATGAAAGCATAGCGAACGATCCAACCTTGCAAGTCGGATATATAATAAAGATGGGCCACACAAACATGGATATATGTCGTCTGCATTTCAGGGTTGGCTGAGTAATGAAACAAAAATGAAGAATGACTACTCACGCAGCAGAGCTCAGATAAAAATTAGAAAGGAATACTCCGATGATTACCTGAGCGTAAAAGAACATCCAGGCTCGAGTGTGAGTGATTGCTCCTCGAGGCAATGGGCGTGCTTTTGTCCGCTCAACCAGACCGTCAACGTCGGCATCGAGAATATCATCGATAGTCATTATCTAACAGTGGTAGCCACTTAAGTGACGGTCAAGTCAGCGGAAACGAATCTCATACCAGTGATTTCACCCCGAAGCAGAGGGGAATATAAATAGCGGCACGTGAAAGAGCGTCCAAAGCAGTAACGTGTGAATTGGCATGGTAAACCATCGCAATTGACCACACTTTATCAACGGAGAAGACTATGTCAGCACTTTATCGACTAGAACGCGCTTTGTATTTACCTGTGGGAAGGTATATGACCCAAAATCCTATGTTGTTATGCAGTCTGCAAAGCTCCCAACATGCCTGTATTTCGACATCTGTCGGAAGGCTGAGCAGGCCTGCCTTGTCGAATATGAAGGACTCGCTGGAACTGGCCTCTGTTGAGGGGCTTGCTATAACTTCGGAAGGCATACTTCCTGTGCGGTCAAAAGGATGAAGTCGGCCTGTATTTATGTCATCAATGGTTGGACTTTGATTCTGATTGTTGTTTACTGTTACATCAGATTGGACGTCCGCTGTTGCAAGGCCATCGTGTAGTCAACCAATACATAAAAGGAGACTGATGTGGGCATCATGCCGTTTACTCTCTAGCTGAGGTAAGGTTAGCCTCGGTAAGGTAAGACTGACCCGGAACGGTCCTACTTTCGGTACCTCCGGGATCCGCTTGAAGTTTACAAAGATGACTGCAAGTGCTTAGCTGGACATGAGGCTCAGGGTGTTGCGTCGGTTAGCCGTGTGATGCGGCACGTAGATTGGGGTACACATGAGATCTTGAGAATGTGAAGCGTTAACTTCTCTGAATAAAAACTTCTCAGTGTTACCAGAGATCCTGAGTCTTTCAAGGCTGTCGTATATTATGAGCTGTGTTTTGAAAAGGGATCTCACCCACCCGTTTGCCGGGCCGGGACGGAATTATCTTATCACGCTGATTTCATAATCACCCGACGCGGATGAACACCTGTTCCTGTCGTCCCTGATCGTTATACCTGACAGTGACACGTCCCCGGCCCTCATCTTCAACCCCATCGTCCAGCTCTTGTTCCTGTGGTTCCTGACCCGTTTCATCCAGGTTTCATCCTCAATCCTCGAGGCGAATACATATGCAGCTATCTTCAATGACTATTCTACCGCGCAGTTGAAGCTGGCTCAGTGGCACTACTAGAAGCATTCAATCCGAAAACCCGAAATCTAAGGTCTTCACGACTTATCTGGTTAGTCAATTCATTTCTTGCTCGAAGGCAGCCTGTAAAATTAAATACAGTCCGATTCTCATTCCAGAACGTTGCAAATACTGTCTCCAACTGCCTTGGCGAGGCTAACGCAACCTTTCACCTAGCACGTTCCACCTGGCTTTTCTTATTTATTCTGACACATGTGCAGTGAGCCTTGTCTAGGATTCTTTTTCGATCATCCATTGGCTTCGCCTTCTTAGAAAATTTTAGAATGCCGAATCCCAATGTCTGGGTTTATAATTACTCTTCTGGTACGTGTTTTCAACTGTCTTTACTACCAACTAACTTGTTTTACATTAGATTTCATAGTAACAGCGGCCGCGTTGTTATGTTGTAGAAATCATCGCCGTCGCTGCCACCGCTGGCTGCCTAACAGACAAATCACGAGTGATGGGCTCTGACGAATCAAGAGCCTTCGAAGTTCGAACACATCCAAGCATGTCGCTACAACGAACTTATGGGGTCGTCTGCGAAGCGCCGCTTAGAAGGGAAATGGCTAGGAACTTGAGGAGGAACAAACGAGTGTACCAAAATGGTAAGTTTTTTTCTGTTAACACGTGTCCTCATCGCTAAATCATCATCCAAGCAGTTGAATTTTCAAAAGCTGCTGCCACATGGTGTAGTCACGTCCCTTAACAACATATGTGCGTTTCAACCTCTGCCAAAGCGCCAGCGCTGCAAACATTGCAAGCTTCGCCCTTCATTGCGTCATGGTAGATTATGGCGTCCACGTTCATCAATAAGAAGGTATGCATGCGTCAATCACCTGTTCCCAATGTATTCAGCATTAACACCATGGAGATTTTCCAGAAGTTACAAACGGTAAGCTCTGAGGACTATGTAACTAGATGTAACTGCAGCTAGACTAGTCTCAGCTCATACCACCGCCCACCAAACATCTGGCGGCTATCAACTTACATCCGGCTTCGGCGTTTTATTCTTGCATCCACATTCATCATTACGGAAGTACGCATCAATCTCCACATTCCCATATACCTACATACTGACTGGCAGATAACAATCGGTAGTTATAATCGCGGCAGTTTAGCCTGTTACGACTTTACACCCAGAATTACATGTCTCACCTCAACTTGTGCTACTATACAGTTGCGGTCACCCAAGTCCCGGTTGCGTGCGTAGCCCCATCAAGTTAAAGCGTACTTCAAGTCGAGCTATTGCCACACCTTGCGACACCCTCGCTCCTGTCCTGAATATACGTATCGCGCAGCCGATGCACGAACCCTTCAGCTCCACCCTGCACCAAGGCCGATCCCGGAGGTGCTAACCCCCTGCTTTCGATCGCTTCTCCATGGTTTTCATCTCAAACAGCAAGGTGTGTATGTAATCCGTTCCCTTTACTTCCTCCCGCTTACACGTAATATGCTTAGATTATTCACCGTATCTTCATTACGCTAATCTAGTGCCGTACTACCGCATGCAAAATGTTTACTCTCAAGCCCTTATCCTTTTCTTTCTTCACCATCATCTCCGACTAAATCGCAGTAGATGAGTGAGAGAAAGCATGAATGCCACAAATTACGACTGCCTCGATTCTTCGTAGTTCCTTGTCCACACCGGATGAAGGATTTCTACAAGGAACTTCTATGCAACGCCTTCAACGAAGACTTTATGTTGGGGTTTCTGCTATCTGGCGGGTGACTGAAGAATTCTGGTTCCTGATGACAATTTTTGCGCTCCGATTCACGCTTATTGCATAGTGTTATATGCTAGATGCGCATGGCTTGCACCAGTTGCACCTAGGTCATTAATTTGGTGAGTCGATCTGCGCGGCATCGACTGCATCTATTGATATCACCTCATATCAACCAATAAGGCGCCGATTTCGTGCCGTAGACATGCTTATTACGAGTTTTCCCCGACATCGATCAACTTCGATGTAAATCGGCCTGCACCAAGTATAGTGCCTCTTACATATGCCTGCGACAATGGCATGTATGATTACAACTGGAATTCAGTATGCACCGCTCAGCAGCTTTAGATTCGTGGGGTTATGTGGACCTCGGTTGTATTGCGTTGTGGATATGTATCGCCTTCTCCATGCTCTGTGGGTGCGTTCGTCGTTCTACACATTTAATGCAGCTCTCTCAGCCGACTAATGCACAGTTTTTTTCTAGAAAAACTCCGCGCACCTCTGTAGGGAGTTGTGGGCTATTTTCTAAGCTGCGATCCGGGTTTTTGAACTCGCCGTGATCATCTAAACCTGATTGAGCAACAATATCGGAATATTTCCTGTTCTGCATGCTCTCGCTATTCATTACTCCCACTTAGAACACTCCATTAGAACCAACACATTCTAGCCTAATGGATCGGGCCCACACTTCACATCGGAAAGATGGCCGTTGCCGATACTGAAGCGCGAGGTGTCATGTTTGAATAGCTTCGCTCGCCCTTGCCCGAGGTGTCGAGTATCGATAAGCTGCTGTCTCACCAAGAGGTTGCATAGCACGCGGTGTTTCCATTTTATCGTCTCCATCCTTCCCCTTCAGCTGCTTCGTTAGCACCTCCAAGACTTATAGAAAGGCCATCGGCAGCCTCCGTTGCAGTGTGTCCAAAACCTGCAGCCTTTACTCTTCCGTCTTCCCTCCCTCTTGCAGCCGAGTGAATAATCCCTGCTCCTTGTATGGCGCTCCCAGGTCCCCCCCCCCCCCCCGGGTATAGTTAAGATATCTTTTCTGCGCAGCACATATCTTGCGCCTCGCGAATTGCATAGCACGGTGAGGCCGCACAGCGATGCGGTTGTGGAGGGCGCTTTGTACGAATGACCGTTCGGTTTCTTGCCAACTGGGGACTGTCATGCACGTCTCACCGTGGCGAGGAAAGCTCACCGTGTCATTGGCTGGGGAGCCATGCGCTATGGCCCGTACCCAGCTCATTGGACATATGGCTGTCTCTTCGTGCGGTGATTTAGATCTTCTGCTCTTCTAGCTCTGGGAGTGGGGCAGCCCCTTAGGTGATTGCCTCGTCCCAGGACCTACTTCTTCAGAAGCGATGGTGGACGTCACTGTTGTCGGGTCGATAATTAGGAAAGTAGCCCGCTATCTCTGAGTCTGCAGCCACCTTGACCTCTTGCTCAACAGATTCTCTGCCACTATGGGAACGGAGCCTTCTAACGTAGCACCCTTCCCCACCGCTGTCCACCTTTCTCGCCCGGATTACGTTCTTCTCCGCCCCCAACTCAATGATTTATTTGCCAGTGCCACAGCTCAAATTCATCTCTTCCTGTAGATTCTCGTTTCGTAGCATGTGCTCTAGCTTGCAATCTTTTTGCACCAACCTATTTCTTGAGCGCGACTTCCTCTCAGAGGAGTTTAGGCTTGTTTCAGACCCGTCATAAATGTTGCCAACGAACTCCTGACCCTGTGCAGGATATAGCTCGTTCCGACCGCGTCAAGAAATTCGGATCAAGTGATAACAAGCTGGCGAAGTGATTCTTTTCCATAGCCAGAGTGGCCGCGGAGCTGGGAGTTCGGCATGTACAATGTACGCCAAGAACACAACCATCGCTTCAGACATGGGATTTCGATCTAGAGAGTTGAAGCTTGAGGACGTGCAGGGAAATATGGAGAGTGTCGTAAGTAGGCCTATATTGGTTTGACCGCGATTCCCCTGACTAAGGCCCAATGGCAGATGACCCAATCAAATCTGAGTCTGAGTGATGCATGACGTGTTGTCACGATCATTTGGCGGCGGCGGCGGTGCCCAGAAGCCGCATATATGCTCGAACTCGACAACTCGAGTAATCAACGATCACACTCACCTCTGATTTTCCCTCCTCGTCTCCACCCTATCATGGCCACATAGGCGATTACGGAAGATAACAGAGCCCCACTGTGCTCACTTTCTTCACTGATATTTCGTGTGCTCTCATCGCTTCCAAACCGTTGAAGACGCAGCCTTTCTTTCGCTGGCTCCTTTCAACTTTCACTGTGCGAAAATGTCACCTTGGGCCTGGATGCAGCTGTGTATACTGCGGAAAGCCAGCATGACTTGTCATGAAAACACGAGTCTCCCCGTCGTATGCTATTTTCAGGATTTCGGGCTCAAGAAAGCTTGCCATAACCCAACGTTACAACATCTGCAAGATCGTCATCTGCAGATGACGTATTCCGGGTTCCTTTGTTCTCAAAAGTACAGCGAGAAGATGTAGCAGACAAACTAAGTCTAAGTGAGTTGAAATAATACTACCACTACACATCACTGATTCAGTCTATCTCACGGTAGACATCGTCATATTTCTGCTCAGGACACTAGAATGTTTTCCTGCCTAAGATATCATTATCCTTCAATAACGCTCTCTGTAATGCATTGCACTACCTTCCAACAATTACTCTTAATAGACAGGTATGATTTATCTTGCATAAAGATCCAGCAGCGGACTCACTCATTGTTATATGTAAAAGCGAACACCTCTCGTTTCTGCGATAAGCTCGATAGAAGATGCGTGGTCGTCACCATCCCTCCAAGCCAAAGTCACTTGCACACCGACAAACATAAAGACCGTTCATGACGCGACTTTAACCACCCCTAGGACCATATTCGCGCTATATTGGGCTTATCCCGAAGATTTCGGATTCAGCTTCGGGACCTTTCCGCTGCATCTGCAGCTTGGTTCTTTGTGTAAGTAGTCCAATGTGTCCTGGATTGCTTATGACGGGCCTTGTTTCGCAGACAAGTAATAGTAACTGGTGAGCACCTTTCCCTCCAGCACCCAGTTGAAGTAATGCACTTAAGTGATTATACTGTTCTTCAAACGTACTGGCATTTTCGTCTAAACTCTGGCCATCCTTTCCTGTGACCATGTCGGTCATATGCGGCTCCCCGAAATGAATGTACCTGTTCAGCGCTGTACACAATCTATACTTATGCTTATATGTATTGGTTTGCTATGTTAAGCGCCTGATTTTGAGGGGTAAAAAGGTACCTTTGACATTGAGCGCAGTGAGTCACGTCCACCTAAGTTCCGAGCTGCCACAAATCTTAGCGCCATGTTCGCATATATAAGTAAGAATGCTCATTTCTGGTCAAACTAGATACTTCCTGTCCTCTTCCGTTTCGCAGAAATATCTTATTCCTCGACGCATTTCTGATCAATAATCGTGACTCTTCTTTAAACCTAGTCTTTCTATATGTCGTCAGATATCAGCGAGGGATCCAGTACGCGCGACCCAGCATGCAAGTCGCCATCACCTATCAAGTTCAGGCTACTGCTGCTTGGAAACGCTCACACGGGAAAGTCTTGTCTGATGCAAAGGCTCTCTGATAAACAGCTGCTGAGGGATGCACATGTTGATATTGAGATCGAAGTGGGTACTTGTGTACATTATCCTGCACATCTGGGCTAACAGTTTCTTCGAAATCCAGAGAGTTTTCGTAGAGCTCAAAGAGAAGAAGTTCGAGATGTCAAATTTCGTTCGCCTTTTATTTACACTCACTATTGCCATTCAATCCTGATGATGCTCACGACATCAGGGTGGCACATATCGTGATGGTAGAACTGTGCTACGTAAACGTTATCCGCAAGCACAGGTAGTTATGCTAGGCGAGTTGTTGAATTTTATAGCCGCCAATACACATCTTTAACCTAGAAATTCAAGTCTATGATATAACCAACCGAAATTCATTCGATATTCTGTCTGAATGGCATAGCAACATCGAAGCTAAAGCAGTGAAGTCTACAGTGAAGATTGTTGTGGGTAATAAGAAAGATTTAGTATAACCATTCCATCTATGACTCCTGAATGTATTCCAACTCACGTGGGAGTTTTAGGATTCTGCTAGAAAGGTTTTTTTCGATGAAGGCAAACGGTTCGCGGAGGAAATTTCCGCAGCGTTCATCGAAACCTCGGCAATGACAACATCAGGACCCAGACAATTATTGCGATTGATCGTGGACTCGCTTGGCGATGTAGACCTCACGAACCTCTCAGATAGCACCACATCATCAGCGGGAATAATTAACGAAAGTCTTAACGGTTCTCGATTTTCAGTCTTTCAAGGAATGTCCAAGAGCAATTCCGTTATTCGACGCATGACGCGCCGTCGGTTTACGTGGACACAGTCTACTTCGAAATTAGAGCCAGAATGCGTGGACAAATCATCAGAAGATATCGGGGAGATACATCCAGATACTGATCATGCTGAAGATTTACGGCTGGTGGAGTCAGTTGAGGCTCTGCCTGCAGATGACGTACAATTAGAGTCAGCTGTCGCATCTATGTCCGCCGAACTCGTTGCTATCTTAAATAATGAGAAGCGTCAACGGATTATGTTGGATCAACGAGGGCCGACCGCGCAGATGCTTCTCGACCTCTTACAACTGGTGGGCGATCCTTCATCAAGCACTGAAGATAAAGGCGAAGCTAATGCCTTATTTAAAAATAATAATAAAAGCTGCTTGATAACCGCTCATTGGAACAAAATGCAAAAAGCAACCTCTTGGTTGCGATGAAACGGCTTTCTCGCCAATCATCCCTTTACCCACAGTGTTTTACGCTAAAAAACATAGAATTGGTAGATGAATCTCCACTACAGGCTGGCCATTTTGGAGACATACAAAAAGGGCGCTTTCGCAATTGGGACGTCTGCCTCAAAATTATCAAGGTTTACCAAAGATCTAAAGTAGATCACATACTAAAAGTGCGCCTTCGGATTATTTCATTTATGAGTTTCTATTCACTCTCCTCAACGTCAGGCATTCTCTAGAGAAGCAGTTCTTTGGAATCATCTTTGCCATCCAAATTCCGTCCCATTCTATGGCGTATATTGTCTTCCAAACTCTAAAAGGATTTGCTTAGTATCACCATGGATGGATAACGGAACGATCGTTGATTATCTCAAGATAAATCCAGATACTCCTCGCCTTCCTCTGGTATTGAATAATTAAATTTTATACTGAATTGTGTATATGATTTCTAACTTGCTGTGATAGGTGCTCGATATCGCAGAAGGTCTTCAATATCTTCACAGCAACAGCATTATTCACGGTGATTTGAAAGGAGTAAGCAATTCTCTCTAAACATGAGTGTACCTAACACCACACCCGGTGCTTACTAGGCAAATATACTTATTGCCGCGACTGGCAGGGCTTGCATTGCAGACTTCGGTCTATCATCTGTCATAGATTCTTCTGATATAAAAGGGTGGGCATCTATTCAGACCACTGAGCGTGGTTCTGGAACCATTCGTTGGGCAGCCCCAGAATTATTCAATCCGGACGACGAAAGTACATCTGCAACTCAAGCAAGTGATATTTATGCCTTTGCCTGCGTGTGCTATGAGGTTTTTACGCTTGGCTATGCTCTGGAGGCAAAATACTAATACAACTATTTACATAGGTTTCGACAGGAAAAGTACCGTTCTATGACATCTTTCGGGACGAAACTGTGATCATCAAGGTTCTACGAGGTGAACGACCATCATATCCATCAGAACAGTGTGCGAATTTCAGTAGAGCAATGTGGAATTTGATGGAAAAGTGTTGGATGCAAGACCCGTCTAAGCGACCAACAATGGCAGAGATCATAGAAACCCTATATTCTTTCGATACTGACCCTAACATTGAAGAGCACCTTCGTGGAGAGTGGGGAGATATATCATCCTCGGCATTTAGAAATGGTATGCATGGGCCAGCAAGGCAGCTTTCCCTAGATGATTTTCACGGTCTTATGCATTTGGTGAGTAATTTCATCACTTATCAGGTTACCGGGGCTCATATCTTAACAATATAGCTTGAGAGTTTGCATTAATCCCTATTATTATCTATGATTGCTTTGAAATAGACTTTACTTTTTTTTTTACAAAAAAATCTTTGCTTTTGTGTAAAATGCACAGGGAATTTGTGGGCATGGGAAAATACTACAGGAGATTTGTGCTAATATGAAGAAAGAAAGTTTGGTAGAAATATTAGATTCTGTGAAATTCAGGCTCACTTTGCAGACAATTGAGGTAATTGAGTTCAATTTGATGAGTGCCAGATGTTTAGCAAGATCAAATTTGAATATCAGTGACAAATGTTATATACCATAAACCCAGATTACACTTCCAATCCTTTTCCAATCTTTTCCAAGTATATTCTGATATTTCCAATCATCATGATACCCTGTTCCCTTTTCACCCCATTACTGTTTCCATGCTCAACAATACCAGATCCTAATCAGAACAATATTTCCTTTATGTATATTTGTTCCAACTCTGAAATATGCCTTTTGTTGCTTATTATGATTCCTAGTTCTGCTATAACTCTGTTGCCACTAGTTAACATTTCCTGATTATTTATAAAATTAACTATCAATATATTTAAGTAGCTAGTTTCTTGTTATAGCCATGATTACTTCCAACCTCTTCTGACACTTTTGGATTCTGCACTATGATTCCCTGCTATGTATTACAAATTACCTATACGAGTAACCCACTATGCGACATCTTTTCTTTATTTAGAACAACTAGCACATGATCAGCTATATTTGGACTGGCCAACAGTAACAGTAGTTATACTTAGTACATCATGCACAGACCATTGTAGATTACTATAAGTAGGACTTTGTACTCTGGTCTTGCTCTTCAGCTTAACCTAGGCAAATATAGCCTTGTTCACATCATTGTTCAACCTTTTGAACCCAGAACCAACTCAAACCTCTTAGACCTAGTCTAGAGGCTCCTCAGAACCTAAGTTCCTCTTAGACAGAGACTTAGCAACTTGACAACTGTCCTCAATAGGGAGTGTGTCCAAGAACGACTTCAAGAACGTAACATGTGGTCTCACCACTGTTATAACCGAACTACAAGACCCCTGATCAACAAACTCTGCTTCAAACCTATAGCAAAGGCTTCATTGCCATAACACTATGCTTCCAACATTATCCACCTGTTTCCATTCATTGCTAATCTCCAAACTATTGTTTTCATTATCTGATGCTCATGATACAATTACTGTTTCTATGTATATTTCTGCTCAGTTATGCTTCTGCTTTGTTTCCACTACTTTTATTATGTGTCAAGGACTTATTATTCCCTATATCCATAGTATTGCTACTTCTGCTTTTATTGTTACAATTAGCAATACCTGTATTTAAGTAGCTCTCTCTTGTACTATAGTCTTCAATCCAAATATCAACTGAGACCACCTCTAGTCTATTAAAATTAAGTCTCTCTGATTCACTTCTGACCTTCTGACTCCCTTCTGACTTCTTTTCTAGTTGATTTATGTTGACTAGTCCTATTTCACCCTCAACACTAGACTTGGACTCTAGTCATCAATACCCTTGCAAATTCCTGACACCTTCTGACCTCCTGTAACTATTTTCCCATGTGTGAACCACTCACTAAGTTAGAACCCACAAGAATTAGAAGGGTGCAGCACATAAGCTGAAGCTGATGGTTCTTACCTTTTAGTGTTACAGTCAGAAATCCTTCTGATGTTACTTCTAACATTTTCCAATGTAGCACTATCATAGCCTACAATCTCTAGTTCCTATTTATCTTTGGGAATGAGACTTGACATTTCTGTTCTGCATTAGCAATCTGAATATCAACTAAAATTTTACCTGCCAGAATTCACTATATTCCTAAAATATACTAGACCCATGGAATATACTTTATCCATGGAAGGTTCTAGACCATGGAACATTCTAGATAAAGACAGTGGTATATAAACCCCTCATGTACAGTGGCTAGCCTTAGCTTCAATCTCTTAGAATTCCCACTATCAAGTGAGACACCAGCTATAAGTCATTGATCCTTCCTCTCATCCTCATCTATTTCTCATCCTCCTGTCTTCACTCTTCCTATTTGGTGGTCTTGTTTTTTGTGTCATATCCTGTTCCAGCCATCACTTGTCACCATCCTGTCACACCCCAATTCACCACAAATTCCAAGTCCTCACAGCTGAGCTTTGGCCACATCAGCCACACTACAGCCAATAACATGCTTCAGATGTTCTGTACTAGTCTTAAATTCTGTACTAGTTTTCATTCTCCACTAGTCTTCATTCTCTGATTAGTTTCATTCAAGCTCTTATCTTTCATCTCCACAAAGCCTTTCAGTTAGCTCTCTTAGTATTCATATGTCCTCTGTTCATCTGACTCTCTCACCACATATTAGCTATAATCTGACCTCTACTTCCACATGCTTCATTTGTTCAAATTGGACTAGTATTCAATGGCTTATCTATAGGAGTAGTATATAAGTAGTAGTATCCAAACTGTACTTCTTTAGTTTTTTAATTGTATCATCAATCCACTTCCTGGCTTGATACAATCCTTGTACTCTCTCAAACCCCTTGTCCAATACTTTAGCCACTCTGGCCAACCTTTGGCTGATTGTCAGCCAACCCATTGTTCCTCTCCAACAAGCTGAGCTCTTGTTGTTCATTCTCATCTCTATTCTTATTATCTTCTATTCTAAATACAGGACTAGGATAGTGGGTGGTGCAGCACATAAGCTGAAGCCAATGTCCTACATTGTTTATCATCTTTAAGTATCAAGGACTTGCTCCTCAGTTGTACTGTCTTACTTGTCTTGTCATGTTTGGGTCTTGACACTTTGTGATAGTGTTGCCCTAACATTACCTAGTCTCCAAACTAAGTTCTAAGTCTTTCTTATATTCCAACTTCTGGGGTGATAGCTAGAGACTAACTCTAGTGTCAAGAGTGAGGTAATGCTACTTGAACTAGAAGGAAAATCAAAAGGAGTCTGAAGTCAGAATATGAGAAGGATTTAAGAACTTGTTCAAGTGATTAGGTTGGATCTTGATTAATATTCAGATTGGAGACTAGGGTGCAGAACTAAGCTACCTATATACAAGTATTGCTAATTGCAATAGAGAATATGGAAATACAGTTGGCAACAGCCAAACATGACAAATTTGATTTCTCTGGATTGACAATTTTGAGACAAAATTGACTTCAGATTGTCAAGACCCAAACACAGCCAGATAAAATGGATGATACAGCTGAGTTGTGAGTCCTATGATACCTAGGGATGCTGGAAAATGTAGGACATTAACTTCAGCTTATGTGCTGTGCCACCCACTATTCTAATCCTATATTTAGAATAGACTAATGATAAGGACAGAGTTTAGTATGGATAATGAGAGCCCAGCTTGTCATTGAGAAACAAGAGTTTGGCCAAGGTTTGGCTGAGTGTTGGCTAGAGTGGCCAAAGGATTGGACAAGAGGTTGAGAGAGTTAAGAGTGCATATCAAGCCAGAAAGCAGATTGATAGTACCATTAACAAACTAAAGAACTACAACTTGAATACTACTGCTTATATACTATTCCTAGACATAAACTATCTAATACTAAGTCCAATGAAGACATATGAAGTATATAGGGGTAGAAGTTAGGTTGTAACTAAAGTGCAGAGAGAGTCAGATGAACAGAGAATGTATGGGGACTGAGGTTGCTAACTAAAAGGCTTTGTGGATATAAAAGATAAAGAACATGAAATGAGACTAGTGTGAAATAGAGACTTGATGCAGAATATCTGAAATGTGTAGTTAGCCAAGATGTGGCAAACATGGCTGAGACATGGCTGCAAGGACTTAGGATTGCGGTGAGTTAGATTGTGACAGGATGGTGATGGGTGATGACTGGAATGGGTTATGACACAGATCTGAATTCAGGAAAGCAAAATATGTCAAAAAACACATCTATGAAAGTTTTTCCCATGGATATTTAAGGGTGCCAAATTTTTGGGCTTAATGAACAATATCTAAGATATCCTAGGTGTTCTAATTTAGTTGAGTATTGACTCACAGCTAACAAGGAAATGATTCTCAATGCTCTGCTTAGAAAGCTTGTTTAGTTGTGGAGCAGTCTAAATATTATTTACCCTGATTGGAGATGGAGGGAGCTGATTTAATGACTGTTTGTCAAGTTTCATTCCAAAAGGTGAATATAGGAACTAGAGGTTGTAGGCTACAATAGTGCTACATCAGAGAAATGTCAGAAGTGATGTTGGAAGGATTTCTGACTGTAACACTAAAGGTAAGAACTGTTGGCTTCAGCTTATGTGCTGTGCCCTTCCAGTTCTTGTGGGTTCTAACTTAGTAAATGATCCACATATTGGAAGATAATTACCAGTGTTGGAAGAGTGTCAGAGATGAACAAGATATTGACAACTAGAATCCAAGTCTAGTGTCAAGGGCAAGATAAGACTAGTCAATGTAAGTCAACTAGAAAACAAGCTGGAAGAGGGTCAGAAGGTTAGAAGTGAATCAGAGAGACTAGGGGTGATCTTAGTCGATATTTGGATTGGAGACTATGATACAGAAGTGAGCTACTTAATGCTAATTGTAATAGTAAAAGCAGAAGTAGCAATACTATGGATATGAGGCATAATAAAAGTCCTTGAAACATAATAAAAGTAGTGGAAACAAGAGCAGAAGCATAACTGAGCAGAAATGTACTTGGAAACAGTAATTATATCTTGAGTATCAAATAATAAAAACAATAGTTCAGAGATTAGCAAGAAATGGAAATGGACAGAATATGTCAGAAGCATAGCAGGAAATCATATCATAGAGTTGGAAAGTGTTGGAAGATGTTGGGAAGGATCACAGATGTAACACTGTTGTCCAATCAGAAGGCTTGGTGGATATGTGAGGCTGGGCTGGTCATTTCCCTAAATGCAGCACTTGGAAATCTGGTTTTAACATTTCCTTGTTAGCTGCTATAGACATCATAGCTCCTTGAGTCACCACTCCATGCAATTTTGGTGCTGAGTAGCCC
Organism: Nidularia sp. FH-822889; assembly: GCA_036937115.1. NCBI lineage: Eukaryota > Fungi > Basidiomycota > Agaricomycetes > Agaricales > Nidulariaceae > Nidularia > Nidularia sp. FH-822889. The sequence continues at coordinate 33,189 of JASFDF010000222.1, forward strand.
ATGCTCATAATCCTCATCTTGTGCATCACCCCCATGATCTGTTGCAAAGTCTACCAAGTTCTCTTCAAATTCCTCATTTTTCCAATCAGATTCAGCTTCTTCAATATCTGAGCTGATCTCATCATCAAAGGCTTTCCCCTCAAGCTCAAAGTCAACCCCACTATCACCTCTCTTGTATTGTCCTCATCCACAATGTCATTGGAGTCTGGGGTCTCTGCAGAGCTTCCAACAACTTTGATATTTTACTTTAGCAGAGAACTCAGGTGAGCCAGAGTCTTGACATGGAGCAGAGCCTCAACTAATATCCTGTGACTGCCTATTGAGACCTGATATGATTTTTTATTGCTTCAGCAGCTTCCCTCAAGGCATATTGTCAACAAGAGATGTGATATGTGGTTGCTACCAATGTGAGGGCTGATAGTCTTGTATTTTTTTGCTGGTTGCTTAGCTGTGATGTATTTATTTTTGTTTCCAATTCTTGATGCATTTGTTGAGATCTGTGGATTGCTCCATTTTTATTTTATTTTTCCAGCTTTCTTTTAGCAAAGTAGCCAAACTTTTGGGGGTCTCAGATCAAAAAATTTGCCAGGAGGAAATCAGCTTGTGAATATTTTTTTAGTAGCTAAATATAGTGTTTCTGCATAATTTATCCTGACAAGCATATAACCCCTCTCCAAAAAACTGTCAAGACTCATTCTCAAACTAAATTAGGAACCAGAGGTCATAGGCTATGATAGTGCTATGTTGGAGAATGTCAGAAATAATGTCAGAAGGGTTTCTGACCATAATGCTAACAAGTTAAGAACTGTTGACTTCAGCTTATGTGCTGTGCCCTTCCAGTTCTTGTGGGTTCAACTTGCAATAGATAGTACCAGTGATTGGAAGGGAGTTAGGGGGTCAGAAGATGAGTACAACTCAGAAGTTAAGCAGAGCAAAGTAGATATCTTAGTCAATATTTGGATTGCAGATACAAGATGAAAACTAGCTACTTAAATATGTTGATAGTTAATTGTATAACTAATTGGAGAATGGTAACTAGTAATGACAGAATCATAATAAAACTGGGTGTCATAACAAGTATTGGAAATGGAATCTCAGTAGTGGAAGAATATTGGAAATGTTCATAATAGAAATATTGTTCTGATAAGGATCCTAGTATTGTTCACTGTAGAAACAGTAATGAAGTAACAAGAAATGGGGTATCATGGTAGTCAGAAATATCAGAAAAGGGTTGGGAATAGTTGGAAGGAAGTCAAAAGCATGATCTGGTTTTTAGCATATGACACTGACCAAATCTCTGGTCAGGAAGTTGAGTATTGATCATCACTATACCTGGAGCATATCACTCACCATTATTTGTAAATTGGGCATTAGGAACAAAGGAGGCACAGCACATAAGCTGAAGCCATCACCCATGTTGATCTTCTCTCTTTGGTAGTGCTCTAACACATTTTCCAGAGATATAACCAAAGTCTCTGGTATCTCTCCCTGGCCCTACTGTGTCTTCTATCTGCCCTAAACCTCTGGGCTATATACTGGAAATCAAGTTTGTGACAGTCTAGAATATTCTACATGTCCATGAGTATTCCAGGAAAGATGGTGAACCCTGACAAGAAGGGTCAGAAGTGGATAGTGACTTCAGCTTATATGCTGTGCTCCTTTTTTTTCCTAACATCCAATTTACAGATAATGTTAAGGTAGTTGTCATCCATAATCAACAAAGTCACATTTGCAAGTGTGACACTATCAAAAACAGAAGGTGTACAATCATTAAGGCTGAAAGTATATCAAAAACACATCCCCCAATAGATTTCAAAGATGTGATCACTGGTATTTGTTCAGTGTAGACTGATTTAACTATACTCATGTGTACATTTAATCAGATCTAAGAATTGAAGGTACAGTACCAAAATAAAACTTGGTACCTAGAGATTGCATTGACACACATCTGAAAAGGCACATCCTGTTAGGGCAACACTATCAGGATGACAAGGCCACTAATACCAAGCTTGAGCAAAGGAAAAGGGAATAGGGGAGTGAGACATTCAATGACTTGAGGTATCCTTTAGACAGTGGGATTCCTAAGAGATTGAAGCTGAGGCTAGCTACTGTACATGAGGGGTTTATATACTACTGAGTACTACTTCTAGAATATTCTAAAGGGATGACTAACTACTGCATAGCTAGGCTGAATAATCAACTGAGTCATATATAGCTGAGTAAGACATAGCTGA
>JASFDF010000223.1:2254-24459 GCA_036937115.1 Nidularia sp. FH-822889
CATCGTTCTCTCCTTCCTGGCCGTCGCCTACGGTCAGCAAGTCGGCACTAACACTGCGGAAACTCATCCCAAACTTTCCTGGTCGAAATGTACCAAATCTGGTGGCTGCGCTGTTCAGTCATCCGCCAGCATCGTCCTCGACGCCAACTGGCGCTGGCTTCACACTACTACCGGTTACACCAACTGCTACACTGGTAACACCTGGAACGCGACTCTCTGCCCTGATGGTAAGCTATTAATTTATATAAGTCTTGTATCAAGCTGATGAGGCAACTTTAAACTTTTAGGTGCCACCTGTGCGAAAAACTGCGCTCTCGATGGAGCCGATTATAGTGGCACATACGGCATTTCGGCTAGCGGCAATGCGCTCACCATGAAGTTCGTTACGACGAGCCAACAGAAGAACATTGGTTCGCGTGTATATCTCATGGCCAGCGACACCAGTTACCAGATGTTCAAGCTTCTTAACCAGGAGTTTACGTTCGACGTCGACGTCTCTAACCTTCCTTGCGGTCTTAACGGGGCCCTCTACTTTTCCGAGATGGACGCCGATGGTGGTATGGCCAAGTTCCCCAACAACAAGGCCGGTGCCAAGTATGGTACAGGTTACTGTGATTCTCAGTGCCCTAGGGACATCAAGTTTATCAACGGCGAGGTGCGCTTTTTAAAATCAAATTAAATTATAGCATGGTGTTAATCTATTTGTCCCAGGCCAATTCTGTCGGTTGGACTCCCTCTTCTAATGATGTTAACGCTGGAACTGGAAACTACGGTGCATGCTGTAACGAGATGGACGTCTGGGAGGCCAACTCTGTTTCCGCAGCTTACACTCCTCACCCATGCAGCAGCACAGGTCTGAGTCGCTGCTCTGGAACTGCATGCGGTGGTTCTAGCAACAGATACGGCTCCGTTTGCGATCCCGATGGCTGCGATTTCAACTCGTACCGTATGGGTGATACATCGTTCTACGGCAAGGGATTGACCGTTGACACGAGCTCTAAGTTCACCGTCGTCACCCAATTCCTTACGAGCAACAATAGCACTACCGGCACCCTCAGTGAGATCCGTCGTCTGTACGTTCAGAACGGCAAGGTCATCCAGAACTCAAAGGTCAACATCCCCGGAATGTCGTCGACCATGGACTCTGTTACGGACGCCTTCTGCACGGCTCAAAAGTCTGCGTTCGGCGATACCACTAGCTTCCAGTCCAAGGGTGGACTCGGCAACATGGGCAAGGCGATGGCGAACGGCATGGTACTGGTAATGAGTGTATGGGACGATCACGCTGCCAGCATGTTGTGGCTCGACAGCAGCTACCCTACCACCGCGGACCCCACCAAGCCTGGTATCAAGCGCGGAACCTGTGCGACCACATCTGGTGTACCCTCTGACGTCGAATCAACAAACGCCAACGCCTCCGTCATCTATTCGAACATCAAGTTCGGTGACATCGGTTCGACCTACACTGCAAGCGGTTCCGGCTCGGGCACAACTACGGGCACTGGATCTGGAACGACCACCGCTCCTGCTACTGGTGCTACTCAGACTAAATACGGTCAATGGTGAGTATCTAGTCTCCTGTTTCTATGGCGATTGATACCTAACTTTGACTATTATAGCGGTGGCCAAGGCTGGACCGGACCAACGGTTTGCGCATCAGGCTCCAGTTGTGTGGTATTGAACACCTACTACAGCCAGTGCCAGTAAAAGCCATAATTTAGCGTTGTGTTGCTCGCTAAATAATGCGCACGCCCCCGTACTTATGCTCTAGTTTTTTGAATTGCCCGCTCTCTTGATGAAGTAGTATGACGTTCAATGTGTCCTGTATATATCTTAATTGCATGACGATGTGGCCGAGTCTTAGATGAATGCACGATTTAGATTCAACATCTTCCCATCCACGTAGGTTGATAACTGTAGTCTAAGTGTTCCAAGAAGTTTACAAATACTAAGCGAGCGGCTGCTTTACAGCTAGGGGACTGCTATGACCGGTTCTGAATGATATGTTGACAATATCTAAAAGTAATGTTGCACGTACTCGAGTAGTACCCGGACACGATAAGGATGAAGGAGCCCACAAGGATCGCCACTCAGCACACAGGCTACATTGAGGTATCATTTCCAAATTACAAAGCTTGCTTAAATATATCTATATACTTTTTTCTGTCGGCGAAGCGCCATTGATATGGGCTGTATAATTCCACGACGAGCATGGTCGTCTATCGGTATCTGTTATTCATCCGCCGAAGCTCGTTTCTTCCTCTCTTTACGAGCCTTTTTCTCCTCTTTCCGTTTTCTTTTCTCCTCGTCAGTCGAATCGAGGGGTCGTTGCTTTCTCTGTCCTTCCTCATCTTCTCCCTTCTCTCCAGCACCCTCTGCGCTTATCTCTGCTCGGGCTTTCGATTCTTTTTTTCTTCTCTTCTTCTCCTTTACTTCCTTCTTCTCTCCCCTCCTTCTTCTCCGCTCTTCCTTTTCAAGATCACCGTCCTCTGACGATATTTTTGTCTTTTCTAATTTATTAACCTCTTTCGATTGATCCTCTTCTGCCGCTATTTCTGTTGACGTTGCAGCCAAGAAAGAAGATGACACGAGTGAAGAAAACTTCGACAGTCCAATACGCTGGGACTCCATATCAAAGGTTTGTTCAACTCGAAAGCGTGATGCACCAAGCCCTCCACGGGGAAGTTCATAAGACTCTGTCTGTTCGACGGAGGCCACTACTTCGGATGTAATGGTTGTGGGGGTATAAGACTTGCTACCAGTCTTCGCCAGAAGTTTTTCTTTAAAATAATCGGCGACACTTTTAGTGGAGGTCGTAAGTTTCTCAATCTGAACATCATCGTCTAGAGGCGTAAGTTTTCCTTGAGGCGTTTCCGTGCCCGAGTTTAATCCTGAAGAAGAGGAAGAAGGCGCGATCCCAAGAATTTCGGAGATGGCGGAGGCCGATTTAGAAGCAATATTTTTCGCAGCAATAGCACGAGCACGATGCCTAGGGAATTAATTAAGACAATGGGAGAAAATTGAAAATGAAGATACATACGATCTATGGCGAGGAACCAAGGGTGCTTTCGGTTTCGTAGACACAGCGACGACGGTTTCCACCACCTCGACGGGTACAGCGTCGGTAGTGCTCACTTCTTCAGAGCCTTCCTTGCTCCCTTTCCACTTCTTAGTCGCATCCCTGGCTTCATTTTCAGCTCCATCTTCTCCGTCTTTACTGCGTTTCCGTTTCTTCTTCTTCCCGTCTTCGCCATCCTGTTTATCCGTCGCCTCAGGGCTTGCCTCCTCGCCCGCATCTCGTTGCATAACCACATCACCCTCTTCTTGAGATTTGCTTTCATTCAAGCGCTTCAGTAGGTTTTCGAAGTCCTTATTCTGCTTCCATGCGATGCCATTCGGGTCTTTCTGGTGGGCAGCACCGATACCGAGCATGTCTAGTTTATGAGAGACCTTGATATGGGATGTCATTCCATCTCCGGCGGCTCCCAGACCTTTGGAGGTATCCCATCCAAATTTTGTGAGGTAGCTCGATCCGAATCTGGCAGCATCTGTACGTCGGAGTAAGTAAGGACCCTTGTAGCTGAGAGCTCGACGAACTATCTGCCCATGAAAGGTTCCGTGGATCGTCTGGAATCCTTTGCTTGACTTTCCTTCCGGAAAGACCCATGGAAGGAGAGGCGGATTTTTTAGCGGCGCTGCTGTGAGTAAGCGTTGAACCGATGGATAGTGTCGAGACAGTCCGAGCGCGAAGCAGGCTTAAGCCAAATCCAATACTTTTGCCTCCGCTGAGTCAGCAACGGGAGCCGATAGCGTGGGGTACACACACACTACAACATCCCACTGGACTTAAAGAAAGTCGCGATATAGCCCAACCAAGGCTACTAAAGCTAGAGCTTGGATAGAGCGAAATGCAATTATAATATAAAACAAGTGGTATATGAGAAGACGAAATAATATTCTCAGATCCAAGTATAAATGTTGAACGTGGAGTGCGAACGAAATCCTGTAGATGTACATACAACCAGAGCGGTAATTATGCAAAATAGCTCCCAAATGACTTCCTCTATATATACGATATCCCTTATCCCTGTCAAACCAGTAACCTACAAAGCTCAAGCATCTGTACACCATATCTCCAACTTGCCCTCAGGCTTGCCCTTTGAGCTCTCTCGCGCGGTTTCAATCGCGAGCTCGTAGTCGGATTCGTCTTGTAGAGTTACTTTGCCTCCATCCTCGTCTTTGAATCTGAGAGACAGGCGCTTCCCAAACTTGGAGGTGACTTTCTCCATGAAGTCAAGGAACGGGGTGGCTGGATCTAGAGCCATACCTCGAACGTCGTCCAGATAGTGAAGCTGTAAACCCGCGAATGTTCACATTAGAAACAGGAGCTGATCATAATCGTCAATAAAGACACACCTTGACACGAATCTTGATCAACTCGAATGGTCCGTCGTCGTACTCGCCGCTGACATATCCCTCCTCTTCCTCCTCGTACGTGCTCTGGATTCTTTGTGAACGCGCAGTGCCGCGCCTCGTCACCTTCCGTCTGATGGTACCACCATAAGAACTAGGGGCATATTGACTACCAGGAGCACTGCGAGAGCCAGACCGCACGGGGGGATAGTTGGGATTGGCGTTCGAACGAGCCCATGCGGCTACACGGTCCGGAGGAGGGTTGTTAACTGCAGGTACAGGTGGTGCAGAGTCACCATAAGAGTCAAGATAATCATCGTAAAATTCGGTGAGACGGTTATCCTCTCCTACGCGAAAATGTCAATGATGCTGGTTTAAGATTCTATACTGAACTAGCATACCTTTAGAAGGAGGCGGAGGTGATAAAGCATTAGCAGATTGAGGGCTGGCACCAGGCCTCCGTACACTCAGTCCACGAACAGGACCGCCGATAGTTGCATTAGGGGAAGCTCGAGCCGTGTTGATTGTCGTGTTATTTCTCGCCACTGCAGGCGCCGATCCTGGAGATCTCAAAGCTGCAGAAGGTGATGGAGGCTTTCCGGCAGTGAGCTCGCGTGCATTGGCAGGAACATTAAGCGTCGTTCTAGCGCGTTCAAGACCAGCTGATTTAGGACTATCAACTGAAAGTATGCAATATATAAGCATCAATCAAAACTGCAGTTGGGAATGCTTCGGGCGACATACCAACGGGAGCCGTTGAAACGGGAGGGACGGTCGCACTCCTAACAAGAACTGGACTTGTGGCACTGTCCTCCGGACGATCAATAAAAACTCCGGATGGCGAAATGCCCTGCTGTAGACGTGTTACTCCAGTGAATGTCGTGAAAGTATCGGAGGGGTCGCTGGCAGCAACCAGTTTCTGAATAGCAGTCAATAAATGCACTTGAAAAAACTTGGTAAGACACATACCGCTTTGCCCATGTAATCCTTCTGCACGGCATTCTTCAGCTTTTTCTCGGAGGGACGGTATAGAACCCCAACAGGCTAGCAGAACCAATTAGTGAGAGAAGACTAATAAATCCACGAATAGTGGACGCACAATGCTGAACACGGTGTATCCTTCACCACGATCCTGAATTGCATCATCAATAACGTTATGCTCATCAGTGGCTTTGTCACGTTTCGCCTCTTCCATGTCTGCCAAGCCCTCTTGCACACGATCCATGTAGATCTGCGAGAGACCTTTATTGAATAGGACCTCCGCTGAGAACAATCGGAATTTGAGGCCGAGTTGTTCATAATTACTAGTGAACAAAAGGGTGCAAACAGATCAGGGCAATTGCTTGATTTGGGGTCAAATCGGACATACATAGCTTGATTCCCTCGCAAATACAATAGCGCCTCTTCGAAATCCTTGTAGGCCAATTCGTAACGAGCGAGCAAGAAATTGGAAACGCCACACTGGAAGTATCTGTGAGCGAAAGATGTCAGCACGAGTGATTATCAGGTAGGACGATCGTCAGCGATGATCGGCGGCATGCAAGGGCCGTGTTAATCGCATGATCGTCCGAAATGGTGCCAGCTGGTTGCCAGACGGGCACATATCCGGACTCGCCGAAGCAGTAGAGAACAAAGCAGCGAGACTCACGCAACAGCGAGGTATTGGTCGAGATTCGTGGCTTCAATGAAACGTTCGACAGCAGCTTCATGTTCGCCCAGGGTCGCGTATATTAAGCCCATGTTTGTGAGAATCTTGGAGGAGTCTGCTATACGCTGGATATATCGAAAATAGTACTGACAGTGAGTTACAGGGACAGATGGTGGATGTGAGGGACGCACAGAGAAGAGATCCAGCGCCTTCTCGAAATCCTCCTCGTCGTAGGCCTTGAGGGCGGCGGCCCATGTCTCGAGTTCAGCCTTGAGGGACATGATAGAAGTGGAAGAAGGGGAGAGGAAGCGTTCCTGACGCGGGACACAGCCAGAAGTTCAAAAGAATGACGCAGAGTCTGAAAAAGAAAAGAAAGAGAAAAGAGAGAAAAGAGACACAGTCTCGAAAGCGGCGAGAGCGAAGGGGCACGGGGATGGGAGAGGAGATGATATATATTCTTTGGGTGTGCAAGATGAGTGCTTGACTTTGTATCAGTGATGCTTGTTGTCAAGGATTGTTTCGGCAGCCTGCATGCTCCTTTCAAACTCTTATTGATAACCAAGGTAACTAACCAATTGCAAAAAGGAGGACAATGCAATGAGCGTCTGATCCCATGTATTATTATTCCGAGTCCTGGAGCCCTTGGCCTCCATGGCCGTCAGTCCATCCCTCTCTAGGTCTGTCCCGGAGCACCCTCGAGCCTCCTAGATCTCCCGCCGCTCAGTCTCCCATCGCCGAGCCATACGCCCAACACTCTGTCAATTGTCCCATCATCACTTCTTGGCAACCGGAATATCTGGATTTGTAACATTGAAGCCTCATCGCCGGTGAACCAACGTGTATTCCTCGAGGATGCAACGGGGATGGTTTCCCATATTGCCATTCTCATACATACACGTTGTGCTACACTATGCCTGCCATACTGCGAGAGGAAACCAAGTTACAGCTCTACCGAAACTCGTCTGTTTGCCGTAGCATCAAAGTGGGGTGTACTGGCGGCTGTACGTAGCAAGTCGACCTGTCACTCAGACTTTCTCGGGGCCACGCTGCCCGTGGATTTGTGTGTAGGATGTCGTCAAGAACCATCTCATCAGCGGCTCCTTATTATCGCCAACATATGAACTGCCGTCATACTGCTGCTTCTATTTCAACTAAGTTTTAAACAAAGATGCATCCTTTCAGGTCAAGAACATCCCATGCAGGTCATTGTTCGCCTTGCCCTCAAGGCTGGGAATCAGAAATATCTTTGATGGCCTCCACATACGCCGCAGTCTGCAAATGCCAGAGACCATCACTTATCCGATATCTCGCTTTGCAGCGGGTGTTTTTAAATAGCATCGCGGTTAATTAATCTCGCCTGAAGGCTAAAATATGTAAACAGGCCACAAAGATATAACATGCTCTGTATGTGTAAGTTATAATAAAATACATTGTCCTAATCTATCTAACGACAACAGCAAACAGGTTTAATATCCACTGGGTCTCGCGTCCGATTTTGATGTATCGTATGCGCGGATGAGTTTGGCCTGGTCTTGTTTTCCATTCTCTGTCTGACTGAACGCAAAACCGCGATTCCGACGCATGCGCTGGACCGCGCGCACTTTCTTGATCGCTTTCTGGAACCTTGAGAACGAAGCCAGTGAGTAGGAGAATGAATACTTGTCAAATTACACGTACTGCTCTTGTCTAGGCCGGTAATCAGGTATATTATATTTCTGCAGCTCCTGGGCGATGTGATAGGAAGATGGAAGATAAGTTCTCCGGTAGCTATGCAGTTCAGTCAATAATGGCGCAAATCTATTGAAGTCAAAGTACGCACTATTTCCAGGCAAAATCGCGGACAAGGCAGAATATAGGAATGAGAATCAAGACAAAGTAGAAAACGCTGTTTGTCCATAACCGAGGTACGATGCCAGCATATTCGGTTGAAAAGCCGATAGCAGGTGCGACAATGGCGTACAAGGGAAGGAAGAGCATGGTGAAGATAAAAGACCCAGGTATGGCTATGGACATAGGTCAGACTCATATCAAACTTGATGAAAAGTATCAACTCACCGGCAACAGTGTATTTCGTCCAAAGACTAGCACAAAAAGGTATGTTAGAAATAGATCTTGCAAAATCAGATCGACTTACTCTGAGATTAGAGCGGCTTTGCCGAGGACAGTAAGAAGGACGGCAAGATAGAGGGTAGTACCCCAGAACCAATGTCCAGCGTCCAGACCATCGGAGAGTTTGAGATCCCCCCAGAACAAAATTACCGAGAAACCGTATAGTATCTGCTCAGCTGCGTTAAAACACGACAAAGAAAGATGCACAAGCACATACAATGCTGTGGTATAAAGCGTTCGCAATCCACAGCCAGAAAGCTGTCTTGGTGAAAAACTCATTCTTCTGTCCAAGGATATAGAGCTGTGGGTATCGGTCGAGTATACGCGCTGAAACAAATTGATCGAATATCCCAATCACCAACGGTGGTAGGACGGTGAAGACAACGTTGTACAGTGAAAGAGTCCATGACTCGTAGGCGATCTGACCGGAGAAGTTATTGAAGAACGAATACTGATCACGATGTCAGAAGCAGTACCCCAGAAAACAAAATAAGAATACCCAGAACTGTGTCATATACAGCACGATATTTTTGTAGAAGGAGTCTGTGGAGTATCTTCAATCATAATGCTCAAACAACTATATTTGGGTATTACTTACACAGAATCAACTTCGACAGCCGTCGATAACTCCATGCACCGTGGACCAGTAAGAGCTTTTTCAGGAAGCGAAATTGTGAAATAGCAACATCGGCAGAGCGCGCGGCTTGGAGACCCTATGACGACGATAAGCGTTACATCAAGATGTCAAAGTATGAAAAGCGTACCTCAACACCTGAAATGCCAACACCAACGTGGGCAGCCTGTATCATGCTGACGTCGTTGGCACCATCACCAATCGCGAGAAGAATAGCCTTTTGGTTCTTTTTAACGAGCTTCACAACAAGCGCTTTCTGTAAAGGCGACACGCGACCTAAAAATAGCCGTCAGAATGACGCAAAGAAACATCACGAAGAACTCACAGCAGATGACAGCTTTGCACATAATCGCTAGCTCAAGGAAAGTCTTCGAAAGCTCTTTCTCAAGTGCAAAACCAAGACTCTTTCCATCTAGAGGTGTGACGTTCAATAATTACATAATGTGACTATGAAAACGTGCATACCAATAATTAATGCCAGGTCTTCAAGTTCGCCGGAATTTCGTTGATTCTTGATAGCAGAAAGACGCTTTGTCAAGAATTCCTGTGTATCGTGCGAATTGTCCTCGTTCACAATGACCTATCCACATAAGATGGGAAGATGAGTTTCCAACAGATTGTAAAGCGGAAAATAAATCACCAGATTCATCGACTCAGAGATCAGTCGACAAGACATTCCGATGTTAATAGCGGTCTCCTGTCTATCGCCCGTCAGGACCCAGACCTTATTAAGCAAGTGAGCAACAATTTGAAACTAAAAACTGTAATCAATCCACCAACCTTAATACCAGCCATTTGCAGGGTATGAATAGTATCCGGAACACCGTCCTGTAGTTTGTCCTCGATAGCAGTGGCACCAAGAAGGAAAAGATCCTTCTCGATAAGTTCAGCTGCCTGATCGAGTGCATCTGCACGGCCATTGATAGTAGCAGCAGCTTGGTTATAGATTGTTGCCCATTGTCGATACTCTTGTTCGGGAATGTCACGGTAGGCCAAGCAAAGAGTACGCAGACCCTCCGTGGCATAGTCCTATCAATTCCTGTGGGCATTGCGAGACAACTAGAGTAATAGCGAACATACCTCAAGGTGAACTAGAGTCTTCTCCGTATATGGCTGGTTCTTACTGAGCCGCTCGAGAATGACTGTATCGGCGCCTTTGGTGTAGATCTTAATCTTTCCATCGGGGCCTCGAACAACAGTAGACATCCGTTTCCGCGTCGAATTAAACTCGCACACATTTAGGATTTCGAATTCCTGATTCTGTCCGAGAATATTCACGAAGACGGATCTAGGCTTCCGCATCTGAAGGCGGGCATTAGCCGCGGATCATGAGACTAGGATAATGAGACATACGTTGAATTGATAACCCAGTAATTCCGCTCCAGCAACCAAAGCTGCCTCGTCTGGGCTACTGGCCTGGTAAATAGTCTTTCCTGCCTTGACTTCAGGAATAACTGTATGACACACAGCTAGAAGTGTCATGAACTCTTTTAAAACTTCCTTTTCTTGCTCAATAGCATCTCCAGCATGCGAAGTCGAAGGTACGTCGACGAAAGGATTACTTCCATCTTGGAGGAGCGCTCTCATCTGTGCGAAGGACCTCCAGGAGTCTGATTCACCCTCTTCGTCCCGTTTACTCTCATCCACTACCTCCGAATACCCTACGCCAGCAACACTACAACATCGGAACTCCATCTCATTGCAGGTGAGAGTTCCAGTTTTGTCGCTGAATACATATTCGATTTGACCAAGCTCCTCCACAAGTGACGATGTGCGACAGAGTGCAGGCGTGTCTGTTTTGGCGTAGTACATATCAAGATCGGAGTTGATTAGTTGTGCTTGCTGGAATTTGACGACTTCCATGGTGACGATCAGAGAAATAGGAATGAGATTGTTGTACAGGATAATGAACGTCAAGATATCTGTGCATGTCTTGTGAGCAAACCACCAGTAAACAACACAAGAACGACAAACCCTCGACAAAACCCTTTGCTGAACGCCATAGATCATTTAGTACTAGAAGGATAAAAATGCATAAACGCACATACCTCTCCCAGATAATGATGAAGATTCGAAAAGGTACCATTGTTGGGTAGAGAAGAACCATGACCGAATGCTGCTTCCAATCGTTGAACCGATCGAAAGCGCAAGAAGAAGAATGAAAAGAAACACAATCTGCACATTCACTTGCCTTTCCACTGCTGTCCTTTTGATAGGCGCGGCTCTTTTGGATAAATCGTTAGCTATATTCAAGAATTACACATCAGCCACAATGACTTACGTGGCGTTGCGCATCAATTTCGTCTCATGACCAGTGAAAACAGTGATTCCATATACCCAAGGCGTGTTTCGTAGCTGTGCACCGCGTAACAACATTTGGTCCGGGCCTAATGGTATTTGCTTCGGAATGCCGCCGTGCGAGAGCAATTCCATGGTCCCTTCGAAGGTGTAAAGCGAATTATTTGGTTGTTCGGATCGCAGTGAGCCATGCAGAGCAGTAACAAGGGGTGGAGCAGTGAAAGGTGCCGTTTGAGGTGACGCTTGCTTGATTTTGAGATTAGTTTCCCTATTCAACTGTCAATTTCAGTCTCCTTATCAAAGGAAAATATATACCCGTCAAGATTGGAAGTTTCAATATAACATAACCCTTCCGGTTCACTCGAACTCAACAGAATCATGTCAGCTGGAATAAAATCGTCACTCTCCAAGCGAACGACGTCTCCAACTTGAATATCCTTCCATTTCTTATCCACAAAAGTTGACTGAGGGGTAAGAACCTTGGCTTTTCGTGCGTTAAGTTCGGAATCGGATTGGTGTCGTTTCTATGAGCTATGTCAAGACACGATAGTAAATACAATCTCCGCAATCTTACCGTATCTTCTTGCACCTCTTTAAATGCAGAAGCCAAAAGAACCACCGCCAGCGGGGCAATAGTAGTGTATCGGTTGGTTGGCGACACGTCTGGTATTTGTTGTATGCAGGCGGTGAACAGGAAGAACAAGTTGGCATACTTCGAGAATTGTTCTGAAAAACAAGGGTTAAGAAAATAGCAACGAAGAAAGTAGAAACTTACCGAAGAGGAACTTTGGGACAAATGTTGCAATATTGTACTTGCTTGTGGACACGAAATTTGAGCAGAACTCAACATTGGCTAAGCTGTTATTAAGCGCAATGGTTCGTTCTCCAGTCAGCTCCTTCTCCTTCTCCCAAGGCCATTTCCAGCGACGTCTTTTGGAGGATGAGGGCTTTTTAGAGGGTGGAGTTGCACCAGGAAAGGGCTGGGTATTAGGAGGACCTAAGTCGTCATCGTCGAAGTTCCAGCCTTGCGGCATACTGTCGCCGAGGCTAAGTTTCGACTGACCAGCGCCAGCAGGAGGTGCGGCGGAGCGAGCTAGCGGAAGACCACTCTCCTGAGATTGCATTGCTGCGGGTCTCCCAAAAGCGGAATCAGGCATATTGTCGTCCTCGTCGTCGAAAAATGGATCGAGGAGCTGGGGGGATTGATTGTACTGGGTCGTAGAAGGAGGATAGCCATTGCTCGCTGGCTCATATTGGCGTGTGGCAGGGTTCGCCTGCGAAACCAGTCGTAGAAAGTCGTCACTCATGGTCGGCGACAAGTTGCACTCGGTCACCCGGCGCAGGCCAATCTCGTGGTCGTCAAGTTTAAAGTTGTTAGGTCACTTGTGTGTCCCCGCGTGCAGTGCCTTCGGGTTTGCCATAGACGCCTTTGCGAGACATGTACAAAATACTTGCACTGCATTCACTCAGGGCATCGCGGACGCGTCGGCGCTGGCTTGGATATATTTGTTCTTGGCATTCGCACTCTGTTGACCTTGTGGGCATACAAGAGCTTAGAGTGCGTCCAAAGTAGCCAAGATGATCGACAAAATATAAATTTCGAGTGCCATGCTATTCGACAGATCATGCAGTTTCTGCATACATTACTATGACTGTGCACTTTAAGAATGTTACGTCCAAAGAAATATGCAATATAGCATTTCAATTTCAGTGTGCCGCGCCGTTCGACAAATTATGTATTTTCTACATTACGTCCAAAGGTCCGTGAAATATACATAATATCGTAGGCTAATGCTACAGGATCCTACATAAATAGCACTCCAAGTACCAGGTCACCATGTATTGCGAGCAATCGGAAGAAAGACCATAGAAAGACCACTAAAGATCAGACAGGTGCATGATGATGACCGCTGGGAGTGTGGTGATGGTGCGTCTGGTTTCCAAAAGACTGAGACCCATCAGTATATGGGTAGACAGTATTCGGGTGTGTAAGAGGGTAAGTTTCTTCCGACGGTTTAACGGGATGATACGCTGCGTTCGTGTTGGATTTGAAGGCCATTGATGATCGCTCGTATCTATCACTTTGGAGCTCTCTCGAGTACTGATAAACAATTAAAACCGCGTCTGATAAAATTATGAATAAATGACCAAGAAGAAACGAAAAAACGGCTCTTACATGCTTGAAGGAGGATCGGAAGAACAACGGATACAATCACAGCAGCTTGCGGGATTTTTTTATAAGAGTCAAGTCCCTGGCAACCTGATATTATGAGCTGATCTGTTGATCCGCCAATGCAATCTTCCAGAGATTGTCCCCTCGTCCGATAGAAAGTGACAAGGAAGTAGATGCCAGACACGATATTAAAGCCAAGAACGATCGAAAGCATGAATAAAAAGGTTCTAATGAAACCATTCTTTTTCATGATCGCGCCCAAGAATCTATTTTTGTTGCAATTTCCTGTCAGTGATATGCAAGCATATGCTCAGCAACAAGAGGCCAACTCACCCCATGAAACCCAAAAGCGCCGCAAGACTGTAAATGACACCTGCAGCAATGATGCTGTTTCTTACTGTTGGCGTAATCTGCGCCGCAGCGTCTGGAAAAAACGTAAGAAAAACGAGTAGTAATCAAAAAAATTGTGCACATACTGTCTTCATGCCTATTGATGTACCAGAGGAACCACCATATAAATCCACCGGCTGCTCCAGTAAGGAGGAATTGGAAAAAGGATATGAGGGTTACACCGACCCGAAGAGGCATGCAACAACAGAAATGATGTCTACCACCCATTTTTAATTAGGTTAGGATAACTGTAAAGGCCGGGATGAAAGAAAGGAAAGGTCCTGAGGTTGATGGGGTGAAACAGTGGGTCGTCAAGCTTGATGATTATATACTCATTGCAAATCCATATGTACACAGACCTCAGGGTTGCTTAGGGCCAGCACACAGCGCAAGATTACACTGCATTTGACGCGCCCAAGCCCTTTGGTATCCGACGGGTGATGGCCGCGGGCGCTGAGGTCGCCGTACTGCCCGGATTTTCAAGATGTTATTCTCGTCACAAAATAAGCACTTGCACATGGATGAAAGTTAGAGGACACAGTTAGACACACTACTGGTGTCTGACAAACCCCGGGCGGCCTAAATGTGATGGGAAATGCAGTGATGGTGAAATAAAGACGACCGGCTCATGATAATAATCGATCAATACGAAGCTACAATTCTACTCACCGACACAAGTCACGGCCAAGACCAGCAAGGAGTAGCACATAAATGCTGTGCAATGTGCATGTAATTCGGTGGGACCTTTGTTCAGCTATTTAATTCAGCGCCCAAGCGTCAAGACCAGGGGATGAGCTCGAAGACAATTGTCGACACTACAAGCTGCGACCAGCGAATATGGGAAGCCCTAATACGCCGAGCGCTGTCGCCTGCCGTCGCACTGTGATCATTATGCAGTTCGGGATCAAAATTGCCTTCCAGAAAAGGAAACAAGGCGGTACACTTATTTGCCCGTATTTATATGGCAGATCGATTGCTGTACTTGAGCTTGATCGAATCCAATCTATACAGCATTGTTCACTTCGAACGCTCTGACTATTGCAGTGATACTGGCCTACTGACGCGTTTCTTACGGCTGGACAGAATAACCCAGGATGCAGAGGCACAGTTTCACCGCGCTCAATTCGACCTTCGTTGTCGATTCTGAATATCAATATGTTAAGGAGCTCGGCCAGGGCGCGTATGGATGCGTCGTTGCCGCTCGTCACCGTCGATCGGGAGAGGGTTGTGCTATTAAGAAAATCACCAATATCAATACTAAGGTGCGTCTTACAGCTCACCACACCTGAAGCTCTGGGACGATCTTTCAATCCAGCGTATCTTGACCAAAAGATGCCTCAGGGAGATTAGGTATGCACTATATTCGCGTTCAATTTAGAGTCTTATGGTAGATGACTGCAATCTAGGCTACTACACCACTTCCGAGGACATAAGAACGTTTGTCTATTCTCTTGCTATGCTAGCTTAGCTCTGATCGACATCCAGATCACTTGTCTCTACGATATGGACATTGTCTTTCAACCGAATGGTAATTTCGACGAAGTGTATTTATATGTGAGTTTCCCGAGTAGTCCGATGACACTCCGGTAATAATTCTATTCCTAGGAAGAGCTTATGGAGGCCGATTTACATGCAATCGTAACTATCGGTAGTTCGCTATTCCCTTGTAGAAGTATTAATCAAAGCACCACAGATCCGTTCCGGCCAGCCACTTACCGACGCCCACTTCCAGTCCTTCCTCTACCAGACGTTATGCGGTCTGAAGTACATTCACTCTGCTAATGTCCTCCACCGTGACCTCAAGCCAGGAAATCTCCTTGTCAACGCTGACTGTGAGCTCAAAATCTGTGATTTTGGACTCGCCAGAGGATACACTCCTGGTGGTGGTACTTCCAAGGCAGCTGGTAATCAGGGTTTTATGACGGAATACGTCGCCACCCGGTGGTATCGCGCCCCCGAGATCATGTTGAGCTTTGCTAATTATGTTGGTTCCATCTTTATTGCGTTATTCCTACACTCATATTAATTTCAGACAACTGCTATCGACGTCTGGTCGGTCGGCTGTATTCTTGCGGAATTATTGGGTGGCAAGCCGATTTACAAAGGCCGAGAGTAAGACATCCCCAGCGTTGGTATTGATCATCTGTTGACAATACACTCCTAGCTATGTCGACCAGCTTAATCAGATTCTCCACTACCTAGGTACCCCATCGGAAGACACTCTCCGCCGCGTTGGATCTCCTCGGGTGGGTGCAAAATTCTATATTAGAATTTTATAGTCTTTCATATTTTTTTCCACCAGGCCCAAGATTATATCAGGTCTCTTCCGATTAAACCTCGAGTTCCTTTCTCCACCTTGTTCCCCCATGCCAATCCACTTGCTATCGACCTTCTCTCCCAAATGCTTTGCTTCGACCCGGCGAAGAGAATTAGCTGCGAGCAGGCTCTGAACCATCCTTACCTGCAAGTATGGCATGATCCCGCCGACGAGCCTCTTTGCGACTCCGTGAGCGTCTTCGTGTATTTGGTCACGATTTTGATCTCTAAGAATTTTTTCACAGAAATTTGACTTCAGCTTCGAAGAAGAAGACAGCATCGAAGGCATGAAGAAGCTGATTGTCGATGAAGTAAACTCATTCCGGGCCGAAGTCCGTGCTCAAGCGAGAGCTGCTGGTCAGATTCGCCGGCAAGACAGGTATATAACTATAGTAATTGTCATCTTTGCGATTCTAACTCAACCGTATTAGCCTTCCAATCCCATCTCGTGATGAGATTCTCAGCTCTCCGGTTCAGGAATATGGTCCCCACCATGGTGCCACGTCAAGCTTCACTGCTCAAGGAGGTCAACGTCCCCCGAGCCCGATCATGGATGATCCTAGCGAAGAACTGGAACGTGAGCTTGCGGGTGGTAAGAGATAATAGATTCACTGGAAAGAATATAGGAGACTTTTCATCTGCCTTCTGGAAGGACCAGATACTATTTGGGAAGATATCGTCGGAATACTTTGTATACATGTACTTTACATATAAGTCTTTGCTCAAGCTGGCATTTTTGAGAAGTCGTATTGTTTAACATCAAACCTATCTGCTCTATGAAGATCCGATACCCATATCCGATTCGAGATAAGCTCATATAAGGTTCATACGTACTAAATATACGCCCTTACATATTCTATATATCAGGCATTATCCCCGAAGAACAATTATAATACATTAAATCAGACCAGAGGCTCCCCCAGATTCGCATCCTTACTTTCCGATGCCCTTAGCACTCCTGATGAATGCCTTTACCTTCTCGAGATCCTTACCATTACCCTCTGTTCCTTCAACTCCTCCACTAACATCTACCGCCCAAGGGCGAACCTGCTCAATAGCAGTAGCAACACTCTCCGGTGTCAGCCCACCTGCAAGGATGATTGGGAGAGGGAACGCAGTGGACAAGGGCGACAAGACGACGGAGGCATCACCATTAGAGACGTCTTCCTTGCCTATAGTCTCTGGAGTTTTACGCGATACTCCCAGAGTACTTGGGATCTCTCCGGCATCCACAATTTTCCGGGCTAATTGCCAATCTACTGTTTTTCCGCTCCCGCCGCTCATTCCGTCGTCCCTCAAGCTATCCAGAAGCACAAACTGATGCGCACCTACCCGGGTGATATCCGACAATGCGCCCTTGTTCTCCTTCCCGACATGGAAAACACGGATGACAGGCACGGGCACCTGTTGCGCCCAGTCCGTCGGCTCGGAGCCATGGAACTGCACCAGGTCGAGTTGCACCTGATCCACGATATGTAGCACTTCCGGCAGAGAAGAATTCTGGAAAACTCCGACGAGAAGGGGACGAGTCGTAGATGTTGAAACTCGGGAGGCATGTGTTGCAAACCAAGGGGTATTAGCTGACTCGTCCTCCGACGATGATTTGGATGGTGATGAAAAACGAAGTGCGCGAATGGCTTGGGATATCTCCTTCGCCGCATCTAATCCAATAGCTCTCTTTGATGTCGGTACGAACATCAAGCCAAGCATATCTGCACCCGCTTCCGCCACAGCCAGCGCCTCCTCTTTCGAACGAATGCCGCATATCTTGACAAGAGGCGGCACAGTCTTCCATCTAGGCTCCTTCGCTGGGGGCTCAGGAATAGCCAGCAGCTCTCTGATAAAAGCGGCAGTATCGTTCGCTCTCATCAGGCTTTCCCCTATCAATACAGCGCCGACACCCTCTCCAGCATACTTCTCAACATCCTGCCTGCTTGCAATTCCGCTCAGAGCGCATAACACCACCCCCCGTCCCTTCACCATACTGCCGAGCCGGCTTGTCGTGCCCATATCCACATTAAAATCATGGAGATTCCTATTATTCACTCCAATCACTTTGGCCCCAAGGTTAAGTGCAATTTCCATTTCCTTTGAGTTGTTCACCTCCACTAACGGTTCCATACCAAGCTCTAGACTGTATGCATATAAATCCTTTAGAAGGGCTTCAGGGAGCATGCTGACGATGAGCAGAATGGTATCTGCGCCCCAAATTCGCGATTCCAGCACTTGGTATCGGCTCAATATGAAGTCCTTGCGGAGAATGGCTGGTCGGTTGGGAAGATGCGCAACTGCCATCCGAGCATGTAGCATATCGTGGAGAGAGCCAAGGAACCACTTCGGCTCTGTGAGCACTGAGATTGTGTGTGCGCCTGCAAGAGCATAGTTGAGCGCTTGCACCGCTGGTGAGGTGGTCACGGATATAGGTCCCTTTGAGGGCGAAGCACGCTTAATCTCTGCGAAGAGAGCAGGGCGACCCGGAACAGTCTGTTGGATGCGTGGTAGTAACGGAATCTGAGTAGGGGCGATATTAAGAGAATGGAGGGTCTTCAGATCAGCAAGCGTACTGCCGGGGGTGGATTGTGCCTTGGCAACATCTTCAAGGCGTTGTGCCTGGATTTTGTCAAGGATAGACGGCACCTTAGCGTTGGCTCCAGGCTTAGATGTCACTTGTTTGGGGAGGGCGTCAATGGGAAAAGGAGGGAGAGAATCGTCCAACACCCTGGATTCGGGGTTTTCTTCCCAGAGTCCGCCATGGAATGAGAGGAAGTTTCGGATAAGATCATCTCCACCTTCGCTGAGGATGCTCTCTGGGTGGTATTGAACTGCTTCAAGCACGTATTTACGATGACGAACGCCCATAATGACTCCAGACTCCTCTGTCACCGACGTGATGGCGAGCTCGGGGGGGAGTGTAGAATGCTCCGCGCTGAGAGAGTGATAGCGGATTGATTGGATGCTCTGGGGGACACCTTTGAAGCAACCCCGATTATCATGTCGCACTGGACTAACTTTCCCGTGCATAATTTCCCCAGCATACCTATGAAGAATAGTTAGCATCCTATCAAACCTCCATACTCATAGTGGAGAAATAGAAATAGGCTTCCGACAAACACTCAGGAACATAGGTAGAACCAAAATTGGCAACCGGCAAGCTAAATTGGAATGCAAAGGCGCATCAAAGGAAATGGCTCACCCAATCGTTCCACCGTAAAGGTCGACGAAGCACTCCAAACCCATGCAAACCCCAAGGATAGGAACCTTGCCCTGGAAGTATTCGATAGCTTCCCTTGAGATGCCCGAGTCGGTTCTCGGATGTCCGGGACCAGGTGAAATAACCAGCGACTTGATCTTTAACTGGGGAAATAGGGAGGACGAAATGGCATCGTTCCTGATGACAGTGACTTCCGCTCCGAGTAGGCACAGCTGCTGATACAAATTCCAGGTAAAGGAGTCGAAGTTGTCAATCATTAGCACGTCGAGCTCTCCGGTGAGAGCTGGAGGAAGGGTGGTAGCCATGTTAGCTAGAAGTAGAGGGCGTGGACAGAAACGCAGTCTTGTATCCAAACGAAATGCAAAGCGTGGAGATGGGGGAAATGGAGAGCACTGAGTATAGTGCAAGAGTTGAGCACAAGTGCAGTTTTATAAGTGATTTAGCGAGCGACAATCAGAAAGGAAAGGATATTGTGAAGGCCGGAGTAACCCAGAGTCACGGTAATCGGAGCAGCGCCCTCAGCTCTTACGTAACACAGCCAACCACGGCCGAGTTCAGGCTCTAACTCATCCATCACACTCATCTGCGCCAACAACGACCATCCGGCCTCTAACTTGCATCTTTGCAAATATAATCGGCCGCGGCCGTGCACTTCCCTCTATATGCATCTCAGGTTGGCGGTACAAGCTGGGCTTTGTTATCGAACAGCTTCACCGCCGTACGCGGGCTCCTTCGAGTCGGACGCTACAGCATTGAAATCAATCCATCCGTCATAACCTATGTTGGTGGTACTGAGCAACTTTGTTCTCCGGACCGCGCCTATTGATGACATCTGCGCACTGGGTTTACACCCTTTTGTCAACTCCGAGGAAGCCCAGGTATACATAAACTCGTTTTCTTGTTCGTATCGATTGGTACTTATCTTCTAACCGTAATTGCCGTGAATTTAAATCTGGGACTAGCTCTCATCATACTATGACTTAAGGCCTTCGTTCATTCCGACGCGCCCTTCACTAAATTGATCGTATTTCTTCAACTTGAAGGTGAGCTCTGGTGACCAAGTAGATACGAAATGGTGTTAAACGCAGCCCAAGGAACGAATTCTGTGAAAGAGGTAAGCGGGGCCGTGGAATAAAACGAGATACTCAGAAATCGTACGGGGTGTCATATGGCCGCTAAAGAAGAACTCGACGTCTGGGATCACAGTGAGTAAGAGCACTGAACAGTAATAAAGGCAAAGTAGACGTACATGTTAGCCCACGTTCAATATGTTCGTTTCCGTACACGCCCATATTTTTGACGGTGAAAGTTTCGGGTACGATGGGAGTCTGGAATCCCTGAGCGCCTCCCCATGTCATATTCCTGCGCAAAAAAGTAAGACCAAATCAATTTCGATAAAGCGAAGGAGGTACGAACTGGATTGCAATGCGAGTTCCCTCTGCAACGAGAATAAAATCCTAAGGAATCAAATAGATGCAATTAATATTGGTCTTAAGCATTCAACGAAACAGATAGATACCGCAAGGCCGTGAACAATAACTGTTCTCTCGGACTTCTCAATGACATTGGGTAAGACACTGAGCGTGGAAGGAATAGATTGATCATTCCCGGGACCGCCGGTAGTAGGATTGATATAGACAGCATTATTGGCACATGAATTCCACACTATGTGAGGGGCATGTATAGCGTCTTGAACCTATTCATCCTCAGTGTGAGTATATTCTAGAGAGTCAGCAAGCCATTTGAACGCTTACGTCGGTTCTATTTCAAGAATTTTTATTGACGTAAGCAATTGGCGACTTGAGAAAGAATTCTGCATACCGGTTGAAGTAAACGAACTCTTGGGTAGCACGTGGAAAGCCAAGCACGCTCCCTAAATATCAGTGATTATTAAACGAAACAAACATTCAAGTAGTACGAGAGGCTTACAAAGATTAGGCCAGGTATCGGAAACACTAATTTGGTATTAGCGTTCATCATTGAAAGCAAATAGCTATCTTGAGAATAAATTTACCGATAAACATCAAACACCGGGTTCAGCCTATTCAAATAGTCAGTGAGCCGACACAAGAAAACGGACGCATATATTCCTCACAGTCCAATGGCACGTTGTATCGGGCTGTGGATTCGGCATTGAGAGGTAACGGAGAACGTGCCGTTCGTCGCTACTGGAAGTGGCAATTGTCCTGCTGGCGGATACGTAACAAACTTGTCCAGATAGTCGGTATATCCGCAGGAATCTGAAATACTCTGGAGGGTCGCCATAAATGAGCTATTGAATGGGAACAGATTCTGATTAGCCTAAGTAAAATTTAACGTTAATAATCAGTGTAAGTTCGAATATATATTGGAATACCACTTGCTTGAATGAATCGAAGGGCTGGAATCTCCTGCTGAACGACGCCATATGATAAAGATGGATCAGCAATCCAAATTCCCTTCAATTTCAGATCCAAGCCGGGGTGCTCGTAGATCCAATTGGCAATGTATGGAACGTCTTCGTGGTAGGGGTTGGATAAGAAAACCGACCATAGGCCAAGGAGGCAAAATTTGCTTACAAAACCCAGCATACTTGAAATAAAATTAGCATCTGTTATAGATAAACATGGCAAAAAGACATACGCTTTCTCCAGTCAGATAGAAGTTGTTGCCTTTGAGTTCGCTGAATACCTCCAAAAATTGTTCCAAGAAGCCCATAACTTGCGCGGCTAGTTCATCGTCGTTAGAAATGCTCGGATCTCCTTGACTGAACCCGGTCTATAGTTGATACAAAATTAAACATCAGCGGAAACAATAGCATAGTGATGAGGCGTACTCCAACGGGTTGTTCGACCCAAAGGACGTGGGATAAATTAGTCCATGACCACGGATTCCTGCGAGGATGCGAGACAATCAGATCGCGTTAAATACGAACAGGTAATCGAGTATCCTGACAAAGTAGGTTGTGCTTGACCCCAAGACCATGCTATATATAGAATGAAATATGAGTCTCTAATATCCTCAAAAAAAAAAA
>JASFDF010000223.1:24558-35329 GCA_036937115.1 Nidularia sp. FH-822889
TAGAAGAGCTGCTAATGTTTTATCTATTGATTGTCAGCTATCAATATTCCACTGGCTTTAGGTGCGATAAATACACCAGTGGAAGTGGTGCGCTATGGATTTGATAGCGATTAGTTATCCTAATCATAATTCCTTACCTCTCTATCTCCAGGGCCCTTAGCGCCAGCATGTGGATGGAAGTCAGGGATCCCTCGAGAGTGGTGACGTATCAACGTAAATTTCTCAGACGCATACTTGAGCTACGCATACATGAGCCGATTCTGCGATGGAAAGTCGAGGAGATGGACCAGAAATAACTCTGTGGAGAGCCGCATCCTCCGATAAGTTTTCAGATTTACGACATGCCAGAATAATCTGGGAAAATGAAACCGTTTCCTTCGCCCAAGTCACATGTTGGCGGTGACAATCAAGTTGGCCATACGCCCGCAACGTATCAGCAGGACAACAGCAGGGAGCCGCCAGATTGAATCGTTTTAAGAGAAATAATTATTGTAAGCAAGCCAAGATTTAAGTAATAGAGGATTCACGGCATCGTCAATAAAGAATCTTCATAGATAGGCATGGTGGACATGGTGCAAGCTCAGTCGCCAATTGGCCTTGCCCCCTCGAATGGTTATGTAATCACAATTCGTTGTAGCCAAATTAGGCAGTCTGAGGTCATCTCACGCTCGTCTGTGCGGTGTGGCCATCATGCACGTCCCATTGACCATTCAATCAGCTACTAGTGCCACTCTCGAGCCCGTTCATCAGTCTTTACGACCCATAGGCTTGTGTCGGGCTTGGCCCTCCACTATCTGCTTTGGAAGGCTTATGATCTATCCTGGTGGAAGTCCACGTCCTACACCTTTCATCGACTTGGATACTCTTGGATGCTAGCTGTTCACTTATAACGATATTCACGAAGATAATCAATCTGTTAACGACTTTACGATCTGCATTCTTTCTTTTCCAAGAAATTCAGCGAAATTACAGAGGTAGCTTTCATTCATCCTAAGAAATGGGATCTACCGGAGACGCAAAATGCCATATGCCGGAAGCAGAATCCCCGCCCTCTCTATTTCAGAATGGAAACATCGTCTTCCAAGGTGCGTGAATTTTCTTCTATGGGGAGTAGGGTAGCACCTCAATCACACTCTATTTTAGCACATCATGTATGATTTAAGTGACCCTCGCTTGTATTTGTGCTTACTTTATAACTAGGTGGGTTGGATTGTCTCCGGATCCTTCACCGTCATTGCCATAATAGCGTCCTTCTGGCTGGTCAACAAACATCTGCAATGGTACACCAACGTAGGCACATATTATTATCTATTTCAGAAGTATTATTTACGTCTGAAATACAGAAACGAGAGCAGCGATGTAAGTTGCTGAGCTCTTGCCGTCTATTCAGCTTATTCATATTAGAGTAGACATCGTCCGACTTCTGTTCTTGGTTCCTATCTATGCCGCTATAAGTTTTGCGTCATATCTCTTTTGGGTAACGTCTTTCGACATTTGGTACCCAACACACCTCTTGACATCTGCCTATAGAACCATTCGACCCCGTTACTTCTTATCCGTGATGCCTACGAAGCCATCGTTCTGACAGCATTCTTCTACCTTCTTCTCATGTATCTGTCTCCCGACCCCGAGGAACAAAAGAAGATATTTCTGAAACACGGTCTCTCGCGTGAAAACGATATCAGTACGAAGCACACGGGAGAGAAGCTTCAGAAGTGGGTCTTTCCGCTAGGTTTTATCAAGTGGAAACCCGCGGTATGAAACGTTTGCTTTAAATGGCTTATGCGGTTCTCTGATACTAGGTGTGCAGGATGGTTTATTCTTCTTGCAACTTATGAAGTGGGGTGTCCTCCAATATTGCGTTGTTCGACCAGTGTGAGCCTCATCAACTGCCGAGGATCCCCGAGGCTAATGAAATACTTAGTACAACTCTAGCAGCGGTCATCCTCGATTATGCGGGCCTATACTGTGAAGAATCCTGGGGATTAGGATGGGGCCATGTATATGTCTGTCCAATCATGTTTTTCCGACCTTCAACTGCCCTTTTAACTTTTAACAGATCGTAGTGATAATCTCTCTTTCGGTTACTATTGCCATGTATTGCTTGATCCAGCTATATGTCGCGGTTGCCGCCCAACTTGCTCCACACAAGCCCCTAATGAAGTTATTTTCCGTCAAAGCTGTTGGTAAGCAAACATATTATCGTGCCTCGATCTGATGTTCACGCTCTGTGGAATAGTATTTCTTACATTCTGGCAAGCTACCTTCCTCTCCGTGCTTAGCATGTTTGGGGTAGTCAAGGATGTAGGCGTAGTATCGATATTCTCGTAATCTTTACTGATGAATGGAATATTGCTATACAGACAAAGTACATGACAGCAGAAGACATCAATATAGGAATTGGCGCGCTTCTTGAAACCTTTGAGATGATGCACGTTTTCTGTTTGCTGTCGCGTAATGCTACAAGCTAACACCCTTGTTCTTTCAGGCTTTTTGCCTTTCTTCACATTCGAGCGTTTACTTATAAACCATACCGGCCCCATCATAACCCTCATTCAAAGAACCCACCTCCAGTCCGTACCGCCCGACTTCGGGCCCTTGGGAATGTAATGGATTTTCGCGAAACTTTCCACGAAATATGGGTCGGCTGTATATATCTGTTGGATAAAGTACGCGGCAAAGAGCCAGTCGGCGATCTGGGAGCACGCAGAGCGGCGCATTACGAAAGTGCTTTTGGAAGGCCGAGGTCTTCGCATCCAGATCGAAAACTGGGTACGTATGGCTCTTCTAAGAAGACAGAGAAAGGTGTGCTTCCGGCCGTGGAAGTTGAAGTCATGCAAGACGTGCAGGTTGACATCGAAGGGAAGAAGCAATGGTTAGGTATTGGGTACCTGAGAAGAGAGAGGAGCGAAGGATTACAGGAGCAGATCGAGAGGGAGCTGCAGACGCGTGGCTATTCAGTCCGTAAGTGAACTCCAGTTACGCTTCCTATCTTCTTTTGACCATCCTTGCGATTGCAGATACTCATGAACGGGACGGTACTGTCGCTGCTACAGATCTCAAAAAGCAGCGGAGTGGTGGCAAGCGACGCTCCTGGTGGCGTAGTGTCTACAGCCGCCTTTCTCAAGCTGATCCAGATCCAGACGATGACCCCAACCCAGGTGCATCGTTTACAACTCGAAGAAATTCCCGGAGGTCGCGTTCACGCCGTCAATCACGTCATAGTGACACAGGACAACGTTTACTGCATGAAATGAACCGAAGTTTGGGCAACTTGCCGCCCTCGACTACTATTACTGCATATGAAGGGGTTAGAGGGTTGTCGGACAATCGCCGTTTGACATATGATTACATTCAATGGAGCGGTGATGAACAGCACCTTTCCCCTTTGCTCGCTGAGGATGAAGGTAAAACCTACTACCAACAGCAGCAACGTCAGCAACGACGTGCTACTGCTGTAGAAGGAGCAGGTTACTTCAGCAACTTTGCTCAATCTCCATCCTTGTCGCGGTCCGATCTTAGTAGGCTCCCTGCTGTGCACGAGACTTCACCAGCCGTTATTAGGGACATGCCGCCTATATCGTCCTATAATCGCTCCGACAGCTTGCTGGGACGCGTTTTTTCTCCCAGTTCCGAAAACGACAAACTTGGCAATAGCTCAGCGTCAGCGCTTTCCTTATCCAGCGAAAGAGATAATCTTGTAAAGACCACTCCTCTCTTGGCGACATCTGCCTCCCAGGTTATGGATCCAGGACTTATATTTAAGACAGCCAAGGAAGAGATGCCTGTTATAGAGGAAGTGAACCATGTTTCCTTTTATTCTCCGATTTCTTTGGATATTGATCTTGACGACCCCCCTCCGGGACCGTCAAAGTTTCTACCATTCGACAATCAGGGCAGCTCTTCGCGAAGTCCCCAACCGAGTACAATCCAGCACCATCGACTTGCATTTGATTCTTCAGTCATGGAATCTCCTCCGGCCAAGTTGAGAACTTTCACCGCACCTTTTTTAGTTCTCAGAAATGCTCCTCATAACCACGCGTCATCATCGATGAAAGCTCCTAAAATGTCCTCTTCTCGGCATGTTCACGATGATGCATACCATGCATACCCATCATCCATCCCTACAGTTGCGCCTCGCGGTACCTTCCAATCCATTCCCGGCTCTTCTCTCCGTGCACCACAACTATCTCATATTACTCCGCAGCCTAGAGATCTGAATTTATCACCCAGGGCACCTCGGTTTAGTTATCAGCGTCAATCTCACCTCGATCCCTTGGTGATGGGTGGTAGACAGGACTTCATGTCTACTGCTACCTCCAGCTCAGATAACCCGTGTAAACGCCCGAGCAATAACTCCGCTTCCGTGGAATATATTAATTACAGTGACTCCTCTCCCTACGATACGCTGTCTGCATTACGTCCGGCTCGTAATCAATCTTCAGTCACTCCAGGCAGATCTCGACACACCCGGGACAATCAGGACTTTTCATGACTTCCTAAGGCATGTTGAACTGAACAATACTATTTCAAATACTTTCCATGACTAAATTGATGTTTATGCTTACGACCATTGACGATTCCGTTGCTTTCCGTATATTTACTGGCTGCTACCGTAAATTCCTTATGTATCCCAATACAACATTATCTGGATGACACACACGTCCATACCCCACACATGTCACGGTTCATTACTGTGGACTAAGCAGAGACGATGCCACCCTCAGACATATTCCATCCAAGTCGTTCGTACGTCCAGCCCAAGACGGTGCCACCTGGTTTATGATAAGTTAAAAGTGACCTGTGCATTCCAGGCTGCTCGTGGATAGCGGAAATGAGTTTCATGTCTGCTGGCGAAAGCTTTACCAACTGTGCACGTTTTCAGAGTATGAATGGCGTAGCATTATATCGGGATCACCTACCTTCAAATTGGTTGACATTCTTCCTTCGTCTTCACTCTTCGGGATCACGATAGTGCCTCGCTGGACTCCCCAGCTAAGCAATATCTGTGCAGGTGAAATTTCGAGCCTCGAAGACATATCCCCTATGTTGGGATCCTCAAAGAAAGTTTTTGAACGACCTAGAATTAGTAGGATTCAGCTGGTCAAACTTTTGTACAAGAACTATGATAATACTTGCCTAGAGGGGAATAGGCAGTCAGCAAAATCCCTTGTGACTCGCAAAATGCTTTCAGATCGTCCTGCGGAAGGCAAGGATGGAGCTCTACTTGATTTGTCGCAGGAATCACCTTGCAATGAGGAAGGAGTTCTTTGAGGGTCTTGATAGAAAAATTGGAAACTCCAATGGTTTTAACTTTCCCTGATAAACCAAGAGACTTGTGGTTAGCACTGCGTATTTGGGAGCTGAATACCAAGATATACCTGTGTCTAAAAGTTTCTCCATTTCCTTATAAGCGTCGATGAAGGTAGGGTGCTCTTCAGGTAACAGAGGCTCGCTCGATCCTGAAATTAACGTTCAGGATAACTTCTTGAAAGCACTCGAATATTCACTCACCTGCCATTGTGCCTATAGGCCAGTGAAGAAGATAAAGATCGATGTATTCGCAACCTAGCTCCTGTAGCGATGTTTCGAGTGCCTCTCCGACTCTGTGATGATCTCCATTGCTGAGAGAATATTAGGTCTCCATAACTGAGAAACAAACGATTGAAGTACTGACGCCAACTTCGTTGTTAGATAGACCTCACTTCTCGGGATTCCAGAAGCACGAATGGCATCGCCGACCATTTTTTCGTTTCCTGTTGTGAGATATCAATTCTGGGAATCGAGGGAATTCATAGTAGCAATTACCATAGCCTGCAGCCTAACACATGAAGTTCTATAATCAATACAGCTATTCATTAAAGATTGAGTTTTCTCACCGTGTCAAAATGTCTGTATCCGGCCTAGAGGCAAGACACAATCAATTATCGTGTCTATAAAGGACTTGGAGTGCAAGATCCAGTTCGTATCTACGAACCTTGAACGCCTTTTGGCACATATCGAAAACGCGTTGACCACCACCTACCCCACCCATCCAACACCTATTTCCGTAGTATGTTGTTCAGCGAGTGATCAGTCTAAGCCGGTCGCCACTGACATTGCTGCCAGTATGATCTCGGCGCCGGCCAGTTACACAGGAAGAGTAAACGTACCCCATCCCTACAGCTGGAATTTTGGTGCCATTGTTCAGAGTGAACTTAGGAATCTCGTTTAATAATTCCATGGTAGAGATACTGGAGCTTCAAGGTAGAAAGAACACATCTTCTACAATCTAGATGGTGTCATTATATAGGACGAAGTTAGAGGGGCATCATTCGCATAAACACTATTTCCAGGGTGGATGATGTCTGTTGCTCATATGTTTGCGGGCCGAGGTCGGTCAACGGGCCTGAAATAGCCGTAACCTACAGTTGTCTACCATCATTTGTTATGCTGAAATTTAAAAATTATTGAGAGCTTGTCTTTACTCAAACTAAAAATATATAAATCAACGAATATTTTCCTTCAGTATGTATTCCAAGTTTAATGAGACTTTGTGGAAAGCTGCCTTCGCAAATCATAAAACATTAGGGTAACACTGATTGCATTGCAGCGTAACAGCCAAACCCAAAATTGAAACCATTGGCATTAACTGGATACCCATTCATTCTGCTTTTCAAGGATACTCACAGGATAGTGTAGTGTGGAAACCTAGTTTCTTTGAAGCAAAGAGATCATGTATTGAATCAGATCGAGGGTGTAACATTGAGTAATAGTGTAACAAATGATGGTGGATGACTATATCTCGGGCCGACCAACCTATGTATTTTTAGAGCCGATAAAATACGTACAGCTACAGGTGAGCAGGATAATTCTATCTATAGCATTGTATATACAACTGGCGATGATGATGAACATAAAAAAGATGCTACAGAGAATTGCGATGTCAAATGCACTATTAGCGAATATAGATAAAGAATCACATCGGGTATGTAATTAACAAAACACCATGCACCCGCGAATGTCATGTAACTGTGAATAAGTAAATGAATCGCGAAAGGTCCGAGGAATTCAGAATATAAGGTGTGCAATGAGTAGAAGGGGGGGAGAACCTGGCATGAAGGACGTTGCAAAGGGAATTACAGCACGGTTTTCATAAGGCCTAGTTTTCCTCGTTCTAGGCGAACCACATAGCCGCACAGTGGTTCTGCCTCAAGGTTGTGAAGGGCATATTCAGGATGCACCACCCTCCTTGCGTTGATCTTGCTCAGAACTAACTTCGTCTCGAGGGTCCGTTCCGAGTCTGAGTCGCTTGGCCCACCTTCTTGGCTCTTGCGCTCCACGTGCAGTGTGCTTTCGAATAGAGCAGGATCAACAACAGGCGCAGCGACATCGAAAAGATCCTTGTGGATATTGCCCAACAATGATACACGTTCGTGCTGCTCAGGCGTGGTTGGGTTGAACAAGTTCACACAGAAATCGAGAGACTTCTGCAACTCAGTTTCCGATAATCGAGCACCCATATCAGAAGCACCCTGGATAACTAGACGGAAATGAGTGGGAGATTCCACGACCTAGAATATATCGGAAATTATACCAGGTCGGAGAAAAGCAAAGGCTCGGTCATAGTTATCTTCATCGATGTCCGAAAGAATGTCGTCGCTCTGGGATCGTATCTGCTTGTAAGCGCTCAAAACAACCACTTGAAACCTGCAATTTGTGAAACATCGGTTAAGTGGACAAAAGTAAAGTAATATTTAGCCAACCTCGTATAACTTGTGGCGACTCGTTTTGTATGCCATTCAGCAGCTTTTACTTCGGAACAGTGACCCCTGATAGAGGCGCATATGGTAGATGCAGCTGAGAGCGCTGAGGTCAGAGCGAGATGAACTCCACTCGAGAAGAATGGATCAATAAAAGCTAAACAGCAATAACGAATCAGTTAATTTCCACCGCGAGCAATGTCAAACTAATTGTCACCTCCAGCGTCTCCAACAATCCGATATCCATTACCGGCATAAGAAGGCGCAGAATAGCTGAAATCACTGGCACTTCTTACACTCTCCCCATCCATTATACCATTTTCCGTGATGAGTCTCATAAGTCCTGGAGCTAAACACAAGTTTGAAATATAGCGAGCGACTGTCGTAGAGTTAGTGGCGTTCGGTGTCGCTGCTGGTGAAAAAGGGGAAGAGGGGATTGGTAATTTCGAATTCGTGTCGTAGATCTTCTTGTTCATGACAATGCCAACAGAAGTGGTCCCATTGTGAAGGGGTATGAACCACGCCCAACCCGATTCATCTGGAGGTGAGGTCGGAGTAAGTCAATTATACTTTTAGAAATACGAGTATGCAACTTGCCCGTCAATGCTTCAAACCACGGTGCCCCTTCCCGAACCGACCCTACACCATATGTGCCTACATTTCTCCAGTAGCCCCAGACAGCGATATTTTTGAGAGATGCATTGAAATGTCGATTTTTAAGGTAGTTGTTTGATAAAATCCCAGCACGTCCTGTCGCATCTATCACATACGAGAAACTTGTAGTGCCCTTTATTGGTTCAGTTGGTCTACATTGGGCAGTCGATGATGGTGGCCACGGAAATCTTGAAGTAACGGGAGAAGCAGGGGGAGAGGGAGGAGAAGGAGGAGGTATGTGAGACCATGAGACAGAGACAGGTCTAGAAGGGTCCGTAGATGAAAAGGATATTGACTCGATTTTGGTTTGTTCGTAAACTTTTGCTCCACAAGCGCGAGAATGATTCATGAGAAGGTGGTCGAATTCAGACCGTACCTGGATGAATTCAGCAAGGCCAAACGAAATAGGATGGAGGATATTGACTTACCACATTCCATGCATTATTACTATGGCCTAGAGCAACGAAGTCTGTATCTGTAAAATAACGCGCTTAGAGGACAAATGGAAAAAAAAAAAAAGGAAGTGTCCACGTGCATCCTTCGCGTTTGAACTGATTGAACTTAATGGCAGAACCTGGCTATTTGGCCATATCTGTTAGTCTATCAAGTTGTAGTTGTGCAGTATTACCCACCTTTCGGATGAAGCCATAGTTAGCTAGTTTATCCTCTGCGCCAATGAACCGGAGATAGTGCCGTATTGAGGGAATAAGACTTTCGCCGATATGATACCTAAAAGGAGTGTATCAGCCCCAACTTGTGTATAAAGGATCGAATGAATCTGACCGTGGAAATTTTGAAGCCTCACACACAGTGACCTCTATTCCCTCCCGAGCAAGAGCAGCCGCGGCATAAGATCCAGCAGGGCCACCCCCAATGATAAGAACCTGAGTATGCTAGGAAACGCGTCAGGCAGAGAAGAGTGGACTAATAATGAACATTGTACCTTCGGAGGTAAGGAGGACGTCGACATTGGACAGACAAAGAAAAACAGTGAAGGATATGCAGTAGAAACATGAAGAATTTATAGCTGAAGGATGATGTCTTTGGTGAAAAAGAGCTGCTTGAGAAAAGCCCCATGGAAATCCGAGAAAACAGACGCTACCATCGCCATCAGGCTACCATCGGAATTCGGAAGTTCCTATGACTCGGAAAGGCAGTTGGATTGCCCGGTTCAGCAGCAACACCGGACCCACTCTTCGCAAGCGTCTTTCGCAGGGGGCCCTTCCCAGAGATACTCCATCCTTTCATCATGGGCTTCTTCCCTTCCGCTTCTTTTCGCGATGATCAACAAGGAAACAAAAGCGAGGTCCTGTATTCCCGTGGCCTGCCCGTCTACCCTTCTTGCAATGCGAAGTTAGACTGGACACTGCCCTCGGACGACCTTGCTTAGAATCCCATTTCACGAGAATTTACTTTCTGTCTTCTCCACAACTCCGCTTCTAGAACAGTTTCTTACATCTTATCACCTGAAGCATCTCCCGCCGAGGTGGTTCTTTGGGACGGTCTTCCCTGCTTCCGAAGGACATTGGCGTGAACGACCATTACGTGGTCCCCAATACGGGGACAATAATGGACAACGACCGATCTCTCAGCTGCATACAGCACACGATTCGCGAGACAGTCGACGACGCACTCTTCTGTTGTTATGAGAAGGTGGTAGTATCAGTCCCCGAGATCACAACGCTGCTGTTTGCTGCCGTTCGCCTATTGCCAGGCACCATGGCGCGTTTACAGTGAAGTCACGGCGTGAATCAATTGTCCAACGAGATGCTGCCAATCGTGAGATCCTCTAGAAAGGTCCTTGCTAAGAGATGATAAGAACTGGAGGTGGCGGACAAATTAACGTTACAACCCCTACTCCTTCCTTTGTAGATTTTTGACGAGTCGGCCCGTAAAACTTCCGCATGCATCTCGTCCTAGTTTTTGGAAATAGAAGCTGCTGTGTGGGCACATCTTATCGCTATGGATGGAGATGCAAGCACTGTCAATATCAAACGATGGCGGTTTGGCATTGACTGCAGGACGCAAGAACGGACGTTGAAAGTCAATACAAATCAAGGCAATAAGAAGAGAATTTGCTTGTATAGCAAGCTACAATCATAGGAACTGCAGCGTTTCAGCACATGCAGTTCACCGGAACATGTACGGAAAAGTAGTGTCTGATACCCAAATACATACCACACAAAAATGATGAAAATTCGCAGTTCCAGGATCGGATGTTCTTATAAACAGCCGATCCAACAAGGTTGAGTAGATATACATAAGTTCCGATATCACTTAAATGACATACCAAGACGGTTCCTCAGATCGACGCATCGATATTTCTGTTAAAGCCGAATAACGCAGGCACATACTGGGCGGGTTCCTGCCGAATG